>CAUYSK010119782.1:0-43246 GCA_963575035.1 Avahi laniger
ATATATAGAAAAAATTAGCTGGGCATGGTGGCGCATGCCTGTAGTCCCAGCTACTCGGGAGGCTGAGGCAGGAGGATCGCTTGAGCCCAGGAGTTTGAGGTTGCTGTGAGCTAGGCTGATACCATGGCACTCTAGCCCGGGCAACAAAGCAAGACTCTGTCTCAAAAAAAAAAAAACAAAAAACAAAGGTTCCATCAAAGGTTCCAGTTTAAAAGGTGAGCCACCTGTAGGCTGAGTGCTATCCACTTTCCGGGCCAGGGAGAGACAGCTGCCCTGGGTGCAGAGGAGCAGCTGTTTTCTGTCACCTGTGTCCCAGGGTCTAGGCTGGCTATAGCTCCTGGACACCAAAGTGAGCCATGTGCTAGAATCTCCCTACCGAACCCTGGTGGTCTCTCCAGCTAAGCAGCTCACCAGCATTCTGCCCTGGGCCCTGGTCTTCTCACCCCTCACTGGAACCTGGGACAACCATGCCCAATGGGCTGTGGTCCCCACCCCTTTGCCCGGTTCCTAGAAAGCCGTTCTTCTTGGAAACTGGGCCTGTCCTTGGCTGGGCCCCGCATCAAACTTTGTGGAGCTCCTTGAACTACAACTCTGCCCCCATGGCCTGGTAAGGGCCACTGCTTCTGAGCAGTCCCCCTGGGGCTGCTTCCTCTTGTCACCCCTTTAGAGTGGACCCCTGGACTATTGGCCACATTGGACACCAGACCCTCGGGATTCAGGTTTGAGTTATCTGCTCTTTCCTGAGACTTGGAGGCACCACTAGGGCAGAGGAGGAGGGCGGGTGTCAGACAACAGATGAAATCAGAGACTAGGGCAGGCATAAAGAACTAGACAATTCTCCAGAGGGCATTCTGGCAGTGTTTCTGCAGTCGGGGGACCGGTGGCAATCATGGGGCTTTGAACCTGAAAGAAAGCCTTCTAAGCTGAAATGTCCCTCTGCAGTCCCCCTTCTTGTCAAGGGCCAGAGTGGGTCTCAGCATGGCGGAGCTATGCAGAGAGGAAAGCCGGCAGGAGAACTGGCCTCCGGAGTGAGAAGGGGCAAGTCCGGGCAGCATCCCAGAGGGAAGATGAGGTGAATTTAAGTTAGACAATCCCAAGGAGCATCAAGCTACTGAGCCCCTGTCCTCCTGGGGACAAAGAGATCTCATTTAGAAGAATGAGCACTCACCTGGGCAAGAGGTTTTGCGACTTGATGGAGAGGATGTCGAGTGTGATGAAAGGCCTTCAGCACCAGCGATAAGAGCTCGAGAATGACCTACTTCCTCCACCACTCACAGCCAATTACGGGACAGAGTGTCGGCTGAACCAGGAGTAAGTCACTCTCAGAAACACAGTCCGGTGCAAACTACCCATGAGAAAAGGAGTTGTATTAAATGGTTGCTTTTCTTCTTCTGTGAATTCCTGTCTATTCTAGCTTTTACATACAAGACACTCACTTGTGCACTCTGGAGTAACATTAGCATGCGAGCACCAGCCGTAAGATGTGTGAGAGCTGATCATACGCATTCAGTCATTCCTGTCATACCCAACTTCTCCAGAGTGGAGAAGGCAGGGAGGAAAAGCACTCAGGGCACAAAACGTTGCTCCGAGTAGGTAATTCTTTGCAAGCCTGGCTGCCAAACTGCTTCCTGTAGCCTGAGACCAGCTTTATCTGTAGCGTCTGAGATACCTTGCTGCAACTCCAGGACTAATTTTGCCCACCCCGTCACTCACTATTCGGAGCTTGCCGGCTCCCCCAGCCCTCGCTAGTGCCAATGAATTTTCTCCAAGAGCAATACATAACATTTCTGCTTTTTATAAACCCTCTAACGTTCTCTTTGTTCTCCAGAGAGAGCGCTTTGCATTCATGCCGGAGACTATTTCTCTCTAGTTTGCAGACTGATCCTGCCAATAAGACCCTCTTTTCTACTGTCTAGCCATCCTGGTGGTCCTTAGAATGCAGGTGTAAGCAGAGTTTTTGCTAGTAAGGAAGTTAAGGCTCATTCTCATCTGACAACACCATCTTATAGGTGGGAAGCCAACGTTCTAGCAGGTTAAGTGATGTCCCCAAGGTCACTGAGTGATGAGTGGCCCGATCTGCTACTGGAACTTCTCTCTTCTGACCCCTAGGTCAGTTCTCTTTCCATTATACTATTCTGGCAAAGTTTCATAAGACCATGAGCTGCCTGATCACAATAAACTCAGCAACAGTGCAGGGCTCACCCACTCTCATCTGCAACATAACTAGAAGCATCTTTTACCAGCAGACCTGAGGGCAAGAAGATGAAGAGGGATTGCTTAGGCTAATGGATTTCCCCTACAGATGCCCTGTGACGCCCCAACCCTGCTTCACATTGTGACATGGGACACAGGAGAAGCCTGCTAATGGTGACAAACCCTTCTGAAGGAATAAAGGATTTGTGCACAAAGCCTTTGGCTTAGGGCGTTGAGTGGCTTTGTGCAGTGTCCTGGATTCCTGGCAGCTCGCCTTTCTGTGACCTCCAGGAAGTGAGAGCCATGCACATTCTTCCATCCTTGTAGACCCGGGGGCCTGTGGGCAACCTCAGACCACCCAGACAGATCGTACTGCTGCCTGGATAATGTATATTTTTACTTCCCCAAATCTTTGAAGCCTTCACATGAGTGGAAGCAGGGACTCCAGGCTACCCCCTGATGGGGTGAGTTGACAGACTTCACCAACATATTAGTGTCAGCTTTTCAGAATCACATTAAGATGTGCTCATGTCAAATCAGTCTTGACAGTGAATAGTATGAATTAGTGACTTGCTTTGTGAAGGCTGAGCTGGGAGAACAGAGGCTATAGAGAGGAAAGCACTTACAAAAATGAGTCATTCACAGGCAGGGCTTGCTTTTCTGTATTGTTCGTGTGCGTCAGGGCCCTGGGGAGTTCCACAAGGAGGGAAGAAAGTGAGTGTATGCAGCTCCAGGCTGATGGGCCCTTAGGGTGTATCTACAGGGTGGTTGGTGATGGCTTCAGTGTTGGCGTCTGTCCCTAGATCCTGGCCACAAGTCACTTCTCAGCCTCAAGCTGACATTCCTTATGAGATGATCATTGGGATACCCTTTAAATGTGTAGTCCTGGTTTTGTCTTCCATTCGGCTCTCTACAGAGGGCAGCTCTGAGCATTTATTGCCTCTTTGGCCCAACGATTCAGTCTGCTCTTCCTGAATACAGCTGTGGCAGTTGAGGCATTGGCGTCTGCTCCTGGACAGTGTGGGATTGGCTGGCATAAATCAGTGACTTTAGCAGCCCTGGGGACAAAGATCAAAAGCCAGCTGCCACAGGTTTATTGCAAGTGAGAATTTGAGTTTCACCCTGACTTAGGAAAAATCAGCAGGAATCAAGCAGTTAGGAAGTGTTGCAGACTGCAATTACTGGGTGACAATTCTGTCTGATCCCACCCGCAGGAGTCTGCTAAATTTAGCATGTTGCTTTATTGGTGTTGACCAGTCGCATCCCAAGGATGTGGGTGCTAAGCACATTTCCCAGCAACATGGCCTTGGTATGGAGGCTGGGAAGCAACAGGAGCTGTGAAGCTCACTTGGCCCAGGGAACAAGTAGAGCTGGGGGCTGTTAATAAGCAGGTCTCTGAGCTGTCAGTGATGGGACTGATGGTGGCAGATCAGCTGGAACCCTGTGGGAGCCGACTCTCCCTTTCCCCCACCACCTGTGCAATATATTTCAACAACATGGCACATAGGGAGCCAGGCTAATTCTGAAAGATTCAACAGCACAATTCATTTCTACTTAAATGATTAAAAATAAATTTTTCTTTCTAAAATTAGATAAACCAGACTGATCAAATAAATGTCAGAGATTTCCAGAATAAGACTCCCTAGAGAAGGGATTGGCAAACTACAGTCCACACAGGCCAGCAGTCTCTGTTTTTGTAAATAAAATTTTATTGGAACAGACTCATTATTTTATAAATCATCTATGGACTGCTTTCAGGCTATAGAGGAAAAGTTGAGTAATTGCAACAGAGACCAAATGGCTGCTCAAAGCCTAAAACATTTACTACAAGACTCTTTAAGAAAGTTTCCTGACCTCTGCTCTAGAGCAATGGTGCCTGGGCCAACTCTTTTCAGTAGTTCTCAAATCTATTGGAACTTGTACATGATATGGCTACAGAAAGTGACTCCAGCAGGAATAGCAAACCGGTGGCCCAGTCAAGTCCAGCTTGCAGATATGTGTTCCTTGGGCAGCACAGTTGTGTTGTACAAAAATTAGAAACATTTTAAAATCAGAAGATTCCCATGAAATATCTGATTTTTGTTCACCCTGGGCCACATTCCTGGATGGCAACCGTGGGCGAGAGCCCAGCACCAGAGCCTTCTTAAGATGAGGCGTCTCCCATGCTACTTTACTGCAATCCCCACCATTCCCTATTGTCACCTTCGCTAAGACAGTCAACTACCATTTATCACGGTTCTTGCCCTGCTGCATTCACAGCTCTGATGGCTTTCATATGTCAACCTGGCAGTTCTCATATGAGTTTGCAACCCAGCACTAAAATCAAGATTCTTTGCTGTGGGCTTGAATTGTCTCAGGTTACTCTCAAGTACTGGTTGTGATCATGCTAACCAGAAGCACTGTTACTACTGAATTCCTGTTACTCTGCTGACTGTCACTCACATTAACAAATTATCTGGAAGGAAATAATAGAAGTGAGACTTCACAATGAAAAGATGGGGGAACCATTAGTTTAAACAGCCCAGAAAACAAAACATATTGTCTCATATGATTAGAGGGATCTTTCTTTACCAATCTTTAGTAACCAGCAGACTGTCAACTCCAAGAGGACAAGGAAGAGTCCAGCCACTTCTGATGTTTTCTCCTCAGCCAGACAAGCCTGCCTGACATGCTGACATTTTCTCCCGGGGAGTTTTGCTGTGGATGAGTGTTCCCCAAAGTGTGGTCCCTGGCGTACCTGCATAGAATCACACACAGTGCTTGTTAAAGTACATTCCCAAATCTTCTCTAGGCCAACAGAATCAGAATCCGCTGTGACCTGGGCATCTCCATCATCAACGCACCTGGATGATTGGTGCTACAGCCTTGCCGGGTTCACTGCCTGCTGCTCAAGAGGAAGCCAATGCCCTGAGACGGCAGGGGTTTCAGCAGAGAAAGAGTTTAATATCACAGGTGCCATGTGAGGAGGCGGGCGGAAGTTCTCAAATCCATCTCCTCAAGAATTTTGGAGAAAGGGTATTTGAAGATAGTTTGGTGGACAAAGGGCTAGTCAACTGGGTCTGTGATGGCCTGGGTTTAGTTGGAATCATGAGGGTGGAGACACTGTCTTCTTATGCTGAGTCAGTTCCTGGATGGGGGTCACACGACCAGTTGAGTCAGTTCCTTGGTACCAACCACTGGTGCTGGTGGGTCAGCTGATCCACTGTAATACAGGGCCTGGAAGATGTCCCAAAAACTAGCCTAAGGTTTCACAAGGGTGATGTTAACTATAGGAGTAATTAAGAAAGTTAAGAATCGTTATGACCATCAGCTGTGTGACTCTTAAGTAGCAATTATAGGAAAGCAAACTAGGGAACAATAGCTGGTTATATAAATATTTGAACTATGCCTATACCTTTGCAGAGTTCAGGCCCTCACTACGGTTTCCACCTTGTGGCCCTTTATTAATTTTATAGAGGGTGGTTTCAGCGTCATCTATGCTATACTTTTTCCAGTTTTATTTACCTTCTGAACTCCAAGGACGAAGGCACATTTCACCTTCTTTAGAAAATTGCAGCCTTTACCTGCCATCACTAGGATTTACTTGCTTTGTATTCTGACGGAAAAAAAAAAAGAATGTTGATATTTAAAATGGTTTCAAAAATCATAATTGCATCTCTCTCCCATCTGCTTGTTTACACAGTTTAGCACAGAAGGGGTTTAATTCCTGCTGGAAGTTTGAGGTATAAAACTCCCAAGTTCTGTGGCTAACTGATAAGAAGGTGTCTGAAGTTCTGTGGCCAGTTACCATCAAAAGGCACTTGGACAGAGTTTTAATTTTCTTCATCACAGAAGCCAATGCCTGAGGAAATGGAACCAGAGGAAACAAAGGCTCTTGGGGTGGTGCTACTGGCCCCAGTAAGGCTGGGGGCTGGAAGGAGGAGGGAACCGAGGCAGTTTAGCATTCCACATTTGCATATACGTCAAGCAACAACAGTAGCGTCTTCTTTAAATGCAAAGTGACATAGGACAGTAGAAAATATAACTCCTTCCCAAAGGCTTGGCTATTTCTGCATGGAATGCATGAATAAAGTTAGAGTTTTATTTTTAGGAAACTCAATAGATCACTGGAAACTCATCCTGCAGACACTATCCAAGGTATCCAGTTCAGAATGTACCACCAGCTCAGATCGTAGCCTTTGAACAGATCTCAGATGTTTTGTGGCTTTGGCTCATACGTTTCATTCCACGATCACAGAGGAGATTTGGAGGACCCCCACCCTGATCCCCAGGTGTCTGCTCTGGGGAACTGGCTGGCAAGACTGAGCTGCTGGGCCTTATGGGCTCTTCTTTTATTATTCACATATATCCTGTAGACCATTAATTTTTATCTAAAAACTCTCAACTCTGCACTTGTTAAAGCATTTTCTTGAAGAAAATATTGAAGCCTGGAGGCGTGAACTCTGTTCATTGGGGAAAGGGGTGTGTGTTTTTGTCCCAGCCCTGATCTACTTCCTCAGTGCAAATGTCTATACACATTCTTAGTTTCTGTAACCCTAACTCAGACTTTTTGTTTGTTTGTTTTTGGTCTTTTTAAAAAGCTAGCTTTCTCCATTTCTTTTCCTTATCATTCTCGCCCAGTCTCCTGTGACACGGAAAGTGCTGTTCCTAGGGTTTGTTTTCTTCTCCCACTTTTCCTTCCCTCTCCCCACTCCCCTCGCCCTGCCTCCCTCCTCTTTCTCATTGGTGGAAAGTTATGTTCAAGGGAACACAGTGTTTACTGGGGGCTGGTGATTGATCAGTTCTTCCGGTAACCCTCCCCCACTCTGTCCTCCCCTCCCCCAACACTCCACCGCCACCCTGTCCAAGAATATAGGAGAATTTTCCACTGTCTCAGATTCACTCCTTTGCAGGAGTTCCCATCCTTTAGCTCTAGTATGTGCTGCCTTTTCCAAGGAGAATTCCAGGGCCAGGACCTTCCTTCTGTTTATGGCCTCATGATTCTTCAAGGACCTCCATCCTCACCATCCTAGGACATGGAGACTTCCTCCCCAGCTTTCGCAAATATGAAGGAGTGCCTAAGAGGAGCATAACTCTTCACAGGATCGCATTCAGTGCAACTTGGAGTTCTGCAAATATAAAGGAGTGCCTAAGAGTAGCATAACTCTTCACAGGATCGCATTCAGTGCGACTTGGAGTTCTGCTCCCAAGACAGCGCCTTTACACTGCACAAAATGTCTGTAGGCCCCCTCATCTGCAAATTCTCAAAACAGATCAGTCCAAGTAAAGAGAAAGCTTGATTTAGGACTAATCAAATGAAGAGAATCATAATTTAAAAATAACAAACCATTTTTTTTGGATTTATAAATAAAATTTTAAAAAGTCTAATTGGATTAAAATTAAGAATATCATTTTTCACCAGATATAGTGGCCCATGCCTGTAATACCAGCACTTTGAGAGGCCAAGGTAGGAGAATCACTTGAGGCCAGGAGTTTGAGACCAGCCTGGGCAACATAGCAAGACCTATCTCTATAAAAAATTATCCCAGTGTTGTGGTGCACACCTGTGGTCCCAGCTATTCAGGAGGCTGAGGTGGGAGGATCACTTGAGCCAGGAGTTAAAGGTTACATTGAGCTATGATTGCACAACTGCACTCCGCCCCGGGTGACAGAGAGAGATCCTGTCTCAAAAAAAAAGAAAAAAAAAAAAAAAAAGAAGGAAAGAAAATCATTTTTTAAATAAGGTCTCCCTTCCTATTCCAACCTTCCCATATAACTCTGTGACTTCAGGGAAAATCGCCATGCCCCTCTGACTCTGAGCTTTCTTATCTGTGAGATTGCAGCCAAATGGCTCTCAGGGCTCTTGGAAGCCAATGAAGGCATCTGAGATGACATATGGTACCGTGGTGACTCCTCATTCTCGCCTCCAACATAGAATGACCCCTCCACTCTGAGTCAGAGTGAATCTTTTCCTCCTCTCGGTTGTCACCTCTGTGGTTATGGCACCTGTCACGTCCTATCGCAGCTAACTGTCTGCCTGTCAATTTCCCCAACCAAACAATAATCAAATTCTATTACTGTGTTGCAAGTAAGAGAAAAATCCAAGTTGAGCAGGCTTCAGAAATAAAGATCATTTATTGGCTCCTGTACCTGATAGGCCCAGCCATGGCCTGGCCTCAAGTCTGGCTGGATTCAGGGCTCATGTGATATGATCAGCCCTGATTTCTCTCCTTCCCTGTCTCTGCTTCCTTGATGTTGGCTCCGTTCTCAGGTAGACGTGAGATAGGAGCCATTGTAGCTCCTCCAATTACATCCATCCTCAGTCACATCCAAAGAGAATGTGAAGGTCTCTTCCTGAGGTTCCAACAGAAGGAAGACATTTATCTTTCCCCGAGGCGCCTACAGATCTCCTCCATCCATATTGACTGTTGGGGTCACATGTTTATCCCTGAACCAATGGCTGAGGCCAAGAAGATGAGATATGCTCATTAGCTACTCATGGGCTACTTAGGCCGCGCTGCCTCCTGGGAGCTGGGGGTAGAGTCAGCCCCGCCCACCAGCATGGCTGCCAGTTGGGAGCCGGGGCTCCCCACAGAGTTGTCAGAGTGATCAAAGAGGGGCAGAGGTAGGGGCTGGGGAGGCAGCCTGCAGCTCCCTTCATGCGAAGTTCTCACCTCTACCACAGCGTCTGCCGCTGTGCACGGTGCCGGTGGTTGTTCCTCCCTCCCCCTTAGATGGGGAACTTCTGCTCTCTCAGGGCCTGGTGCACACATGTGTTCAGCAGATGATTCTTGTAAACTTTTTCAGCTGCCTCCTTCGGAGTAAGTGTGGTGAGCAGCAGCTCCCTGGGTCTCCGGAGCTGCTGTTCTCCTCCTGGCATGTTGAGAGCACGGGGACTCCATCCGTTTACCCCCACAGCAGCACAAGTGTGTTCTGGCATCATGAGAACTAATGAAGAAAATGACCCCCGAGTCTGGTTTTGGACGTGACATTTACCACCAAGGGACATAGGTGGGTATAAAAATGAAAAACCAACAAGCAGCCTGACTTCCTCCTCTCAGTGATAAAATTGCCTGGGCTGAGCATCTAACAGAAAGAGACAGGTGAAAGGCAGGAGTGGAAATTAGCTTTCCCCCTCGCTCCTGAGCAGCAAGCTGGCATTTAGCTGGAGGCAGCCCTGTGAAAGAGAAATGAAATGTCAGGATTTCCTCTATGGTGGGACCTGTGTTGGGTCATCCCCAACCATGCAGACTGCTGAAAATACAGTCTAGAAGGTATTTTGTCGACTTAGCAAACTATGGTTATGGAATATGAGATAGCTAATAAGATGCTATGTAAAAATGTTCATTATTATGGATACTGTATTTGAATTAATGTAAGTTAAAAAAAGAAAAACCACAGAACTCAAAACAGCATGAATGCACTGATTATAGCTCTACAAAACATGTGTTCATTTTTAAATACGGAGAGAGTGTTTGGAGTAAATAGTTTATTAGGTTGGATTCTTTTGTAAAGTGCCCTTTTGTGCCTCTTTTGTAAAGTTGATAATTAATTTTAGAGGACTTTTGCAGAAAGGTCCTGGGAGAATGAGTAATGCATTTTCAGGAATTGAATTCTGCTCAACCCAGGGCAGCTGAATGTGGTAGTGGTCTTAGTCGAAAGAAGAGGGTGTGAAGTGTGAGGAGAGGAAGGAAGGAAGAAGGATGGACGGAATAGGCAGTCCATGGGTCTGAAGCCCCAGTCTCAAACAATAATTTCATGTTTATTGGGAACTTGCTATTAATCCTTCAGTTAACACAGTGTCCAGTTCTGTGCTCAGAGAGCTAGGGAGGGGACCACAAAAGTGATTAGGGCCAGGTGCAGTGGCTCATACTGGTAATCCCAGCACCTTGGGCGGCTGAGGCAGGAGAATCACTTGAGCCCAGGAGTCTGAGACCACGCTGGGCAACATAGCAAGATCCTCATGTCTACCAAAAAAAAAAAAAAAGAAATATTAGTCACTCAGGAGGCTGAGTTAGAGGACCGCTTGAGCTCAGGAATTTGAGGTTGCAGTGAGCTATGATGACACCACTACACTCTAGTCTGAGTGACAGAGTAAGACAAAAAAAAAAAGTGAGTAAGACATGGTGTCTGTCATTAGTATACTTTCCACCTCATTAGAGAGACGACAATAACATATTAAACAGCTGGGAAAAAAAACACGTAGTATAATACAAGATTGGAAAGTACCGAGAAAAAAAAAGTATATGATATGTGAAAAGAGAGAAATTAATGAATGTCGGTGCAGTCAAGGAAAGCTCCTGGGAAACGGTGTCAGTTAGCCTGGGTCTTAAACTACAGCTATGATTTAGATTACTGCATTCAAAAACAGGCACAGAGAGACAGTGAGCAAAGGGATCCAGGGCAGTGAGTCGCACACACTTTGGGTGGGATGGGTGGACAGAGGGGACACGAAGCTGGCCCCAGTGGGGAGGAGGCAGTGGGTCCTGGAGGGCATCCGAGCCAGGTGCTCAAGAGCTCAGGTTCAGCTGAGTAGGAGAAAGGCAGGAATTGCAGGATTTTGAGAAGCTGAAAGCCAGAAAAAGGGTGTTATTTGGGGAAGACTGATTGCAGTCATGGGTTGGGGGACAGGGGTGCCGACTGGGGTGGGGAAAAGCAGCCAGGAGAAACCCACGGAAGTGCAGGTGGGGGGAGAGTGGAAGAGGGCAGGGCCTTCAGGGCTGTCAGGAGAATGGAGAGGAGAGGAAAGAGATGGGAAACCACAAAGAAAAATTAATCAATCTCTTCTCATCGTATTTGACCCAGAGAACATGCTGAGGGTGTGAGACGGAGCGATCGAGTCTCCGGGCCCTGCCATTTACTGCCTCCATGGCCTTGGGTAAGTCACCGCATCTCCGTCTCTGTTTTCCTATATGCAAAATTAGAATCTTTCCTTCAAAAGATGCCTGAGAAAGCAGACAAAATACTTGCAAATGTAAAGTATTAGGCAGATATTTGCTGTTATTATATATAAGAATTCCCAGGCTCTACTACAAGATAGGGCTGCTCTCAGATGAGGTAAGCCTTTCTGCCCTTATCTAAAATGGTCTCAAATTGCCATTGTTTCGAGCCTCTCTTACAGCTTTAAAATCGTCCTACATTCTCGGGGTATTATCTTGCGGCTGCTGCTGACCTCTGTGGGTTCCCTTCTCCCTATGACTTGTGTGCTGCTGTCATGGGGTTGTAAACCAGACAACCAGGACTGAATGTAAAATAAGAATGAATGTACTGAGTGTTTGGGACTGACTTCTGGGCTCTCAGATGTGCTCCGGGCTATGGAGATCATTGGGTGAGTGATGGCTGAGCAGGTGACACGTCCCAGACATTGATGCTACTGGAACTCTTGCCACTCTTGGTGGAGACTGACCACAGCACATGAGACTCAGCGTATTGAAATTCAATGAAATGAACATTTCACTTAAAATTTGAATTTTTGTAAAAAAGACTGTATGATTGGGTGAACTGTGACATATTCGACAAAAGTGACAGGAAGGATCAGAGCACCAAGGGTCGAGTCCTGGGCAAAGCCAGACGTAGTGGGTCAGGAGACGGAAAATGTGAAATGTGCTTCTGACCTGCAGGAACTTGCCGTCCTGTTGGAGACGCTAAGTGTGCACATTATGCATGATCAAAGAGTGACGTGTGACTGTAAAAGTGACCGCGTGATAATCTGGGCTCTCGCCGCCGTATGTGTGGGGATGATCAGGAAGAGCGAGGTGTCATGAGATGGAGCAGCCACCGGAGGCTTCCTGGGAAGCATAGAAGCCCAGCCTGGGACGGTGGCCCTGGGGCTCTGGGCTGCCCTCTGTGCATCTGGGGAGCCTGTTTGCCCAGCGACATGTGTGCAGAAATGTGGGGGCCTCATCAACCCCGTGGAGGGGCTCCCCTCCCTGCCCCAGTGGCCTGCGCCATCGCCCCAGCATTGCCCCCCATTCTTCTTCCTCCAGCTCCTGCACACTAATCCGGCCTCTGACACATGGGCTGCCCCTCCCTGCCCCCCTCTCCTGCTGTCGGACTGTCTGGAAGCCTCACAGGGCCACCCTCGTTGACCTTTTCTTCCTCACGACTCTAGTAACTTAGTTTTATTTACCATGCATTTGGAACTTTAGATATATATCTTTGTATTGTCATTCCCCATTTATACGTTTGGCCTTGTGTATCATCTGCCTTAACAGATTGTTTTGAGATCAGACAGTGGACATCAGGCAGCAGCACAGAGTTAGCTGTGTCACGATGCCCCATGAGCTTAGCGGCCACGTCGCATGCCCTCTCCACACCTAGGGAATGACAGGCACTTGGTGAATGCATGTTGATATGATGGAGATTCTCCCCGCATCCAGTTGGCATCTTCTGCATCTCTCTCTGCCTGGGAGAGCAATTTTGTTCAACAACAGAGACTGGGAGAGCTCATTTCTGGGACATCTTAAGAAGATATTTACCCGTTTTCATTTTTTTAAGAAACGGGCTGGAGCAAAGCCAACTCTCTTCTCTTTTCTTGATGAAGGACAAGTTGCTTTTGTTAAAAATAACATCTCAAAATGTCTTAGATGGACATTAATGCTGATGACAGACTCAGCCTCAGCGAACTGCAGACAAATGGGGAATTATTGGCTCAGGAAGAGAACTCGTGCAGAGAGCTTTAAATCCCTGGCTGCCTCTGGGTCTTCACTCCATTAGCGGAGCGGGTAATGCTCTTAGTCCCTCTTCCAGCTGCGGATTTTGCCTCACATTTCAGAGCACCTGCAGAATGAGAGGGGGAGGATGATGGGGGGGGAGAGGAAGGAGCAGGAGGGGGAGGAGGAGAGGAGAATGAACTGGTTTTCTTTTTCTAAGTGACATGCCTGTGGCCCAGCCTGGATGATTTCCATGATATTATTTTTTGAAACAGCCATTTTTAGAATCTGACGTGATTTCAAGTCAGATCAGCTCTATTGTCTCTGACGGTGGTGGAGAAAGGAGCTGGAAGCGTTTGTGTCCCTGGGGAGCGTTTAGGTTTCCTCCTAATGGCACCAGTCATGGTTTGGCCTGTTGTAGCATTTGCTGGGAGACGGACAGAGACGCAGCCATTGGAATTTCTGGGTCACGTCTCTTTTGCACACTGACCTTCACACTTTGCCTATTAGGAAAAAAAAAAAAGATGTCTCCGGAATCAGAACAAAAAGTCCTGCTTATGTGCTACTTATGAGTATTTCACATCCCTGTAGTGAATGTCTGCAGAGTGGCAAAGGGAAGATGCACTTCTGAGTTTCCTGTCTGCCTTCTCCAAACAGTCTGGAGACATTTCCATGTTGTGTAGAGCAAGCTCAAACTGAACTCGGAGATAGGTGTTTTGTCCTCACCACGTGCTGCCTGTCCCCATGGTCAACAGTGCCACACTTCTCCGCACCAGATAGGCCTGGCCTCAGCCTCCTTCTGAGGAAACAGCTGGCTCACCTGGAGTTCCTCAGCTGGGCCCCAGGACCCCACGAGAAAGCCCCCTGCTCTCCACAATCCCACCGTCAACCCCCAAACAACTGGACTTGGGGCGGACGATTGACTCCAATCTGTGCTGCCAGCTGGGAGGTGGCTGGTCTCTAAAGCTTTACCCATGTGGGGCAAAGTGATTAAAGTCCCCCTGTCCCGGGAATCTGCATCGGAGAACCAGGTGGAAGTCACATGGCGGGTGGATTGGCCGAGAGACCTGCAGACGGCACAGGAGCTGGGAGGGAGCTGCAGCGAGCAGAGGAGAGACACCCTGTGTGGGCAGGGGTGACAGCACTTTGCTGGTGCCAGGGACAGGAGGAGAGGACATGGAGGGCTGGCTCCTCATCAGGGGGTCCCCACACTCTGGCCACCTGGTCACTAGGGTGGCTGAGAATTGGAAGCTCCCTCCAGTCCCCTCACTAGGTGGGTTCTGCGCTCCGGGAGGCAGCGCCCAGAGGCTCTGGCTCGTCCCCGTGGCCAGCTGCCTGATGGCTCAGCTTTTCCTCGACTCCCACGGCCCAGACGAGATCCCGTCCTCCTCACTCCCACGCACATCCTCAGGAGCAAGTCCTCGTCTCTTGAACCCAGAGTGAGTCTGACTCCCGTGGGGTGGCCTGCCATCCTGTCCCCCTCCCACCCGGAATCTTGTGTTTGCTACAAATGTTTTTGGTTTTAAGAAAAGAAGACACCAAGACGCTGTGGGATGAATAATGCATTTCAGTGATGCTGAGACTTGACAGTTATCTCACTTTAAAGAGCTCGGGGCTCCTCCTGCTGAGCTCAGGCCGATAGAGCTGCCTTAGCTTCTCCGGTGGAAACCAAGTGACCAAGAGCCGCACAGGGACCCCGGGGGATCCAAGGGCTAAAGCAAGAAAGGCTGAGGGGTCCTGGAGGAGGAAAACAGGGAGGGGGACCAAAGAGAGAAGTGACTCCATGAAGCCCAGCCAGTGGTGGACTCCGAATGGCTTTGTGGGTGATGATGTTTGTCAATCTATTAATTCATTTTTTCATTCATTCAACAAGGATTATCGAGCACCTGTGATGTGCTAGGCAATATTCCTAATTCCTATTATTTATTGCATAATGTTGGGTGAGGTTAATGCCTAGAGGAAGAGTAAAGTGTTGGTAGAGGCTGGGAAGACTGTGCAAATGTTTGCAGTTTTAGGTAGCTGGTTATAAATAGAAACTCCAGTGATTTCATAAGATAATTACAGGAAGTAGCTCCCAAGACATTGTCTCTTTTTCTTCTTTTTTGCTTTCAAAATCAGGGCAGTGACTGGCGGAGTGCTGGACTCTTAGGGACCCAATCAGGAATCAAAATGCAGAAAAGAGGGAGTGCCCAGAGAGTTCTTATCATCTTAGAATAACCATCGATCAACCTTCGAAGAAGGTCCACCCAGTCTCATCTCGGCGCTTTTGCCCTTCAGGTGGACCATGTCTGCCTTCCAGGTCTGGGTTCAGAAGCAGGTCGCTGAGGGTCTCCACTGACTTCACTGGGCCCTACCCTCTCCCTGTCATAGGTGACCTGGCCACATCCGTCACCAAGGCCTGCTGTTGGCCAGCTGTGCCCCCAGGTTTCCTGGGCTTTACCGGAAGAACAGCGACAGGTGTGAGGCAGCTGGCAGAGACCCTGCAGTGGGAGAGGAGCCTGGCCGAGCGGGTGGGTGGGGCCCTCGGAGCCCCTGGCCTCAAGCCATTGACGCGGTGAAACTGACGGGCTGTCCACACCAGTTCTGGGAAACCAAACCACTGGCTTGTCCGAGTTGCTTTCGGAATAAAGCCTCTGAGAAATAAATGACTCCATAGTGTAGACAAATTAAAGATCTGAATGTCATAGATGTCTGAGTTTACAAAAATGTTCTGACTTTACCCACGATTGTTTTCATTTTTCCTGACATGGGCCATCTCCTGTTGATAGGGGTGTCATTCAGACTTGGCTTATTTTGGGGGATATTTAGGAATCATTTGTTGTCGAGCAGCCTGTCACTGCCTGGCAGGCAGGAGAGCAGAACAGTTTCAGGAGGTGGGGGGGCCTTCACCATGAGAGGCCCCACCCCAGTGGCCTCATGTTCCCTAAACTCTCCCAGCCGGCAACTCAACCCCTAGAAACTCCACCTTTCTAGGCTGGACAAAAGGGCATCTGTCACCACCCCTGCTTGTGTATGGCCAGTACCCACCTGGTGCCTGAGTAGTTTCTCCTTTCTGGGGACCTTCCAGAAGTGTCTGGCTACTAAACCGCTCAGATCTTCTTGCTTCAGGTTGAGGAAGTTTCCAGATCTTCCCACCCAAATGTCTTCCCTGTCACCTCTGGGAGGGGATGATGCAATGAGCAGCAAACAGCAGGGGCTGTCAGTGACCACGTGAGTGTCCACGTTTGAGCTCTCGTAGTGGGGATGACTCTGGATTTGGCCAACATCTTGGTGGCGACACTTTAGATTCTGCCTTGGGGCTAGAAACGAAGATTGGATGCAAGCCTGGGACTCCAGGAGTGTGCCGACTGCAGAGCACTGACAAAGTTGGGCACACAGCTAGGGATGGCTGTGTGACATCTGGCGGCCTCCCAGTGGAAAACTGTCTCGCAGCTTAGCTCCAGAGAGCAACTGAGCCACCTGGGGCTTTCACGTGTCCAAGCAGCATTTAAGCTATCAAGGCTTCCAGCCTTTCAGTCCCGCTTCCTCTAGGCTGGGGAAATCACACGAGCTGGAGGTAGAGGTGGGGGCTGATTCCCGGGCCGCTGCCACAGCAAGCAGGGCTCTGTGGTCTAGTCACAGGACAGCCTAGTGGTTAGGCACACAGACGCTGGCTCCTAGCTGTGGGTAAGTCACTTCGACTCTCTGTGCCTCAGTTTCCTCCCGGGATTAATAATGTTGCCTATCTCCTAGGATTGTCACACAGACTGAGTTTCCCACGGAAGGATGTTAGAATAACGCCTGACACAAAGCAAGTATTTAATATGGAAAATAGCTAAAAACACTGGAACAAATAAGTAGGACATTTTCTATAGGGCTGTTGGGACTATAGGAATTTACGTTTCATTCTATCAAGTGCTCTGGTTTTCCACCCACTGGAAGTGAAAGTGACACCCTGTACACAGACCGGCTGTGTATTGACTGCCACTGTCACCCAGAGACCACTGCCTGGAAAGTCTGATTACAGGTGGTCTGGAGAGTGATTTGCTCCCAGGGCTGAGTTTCTGAGTGTCTGGGACAAGTTGCCTTAGCAAGACCCCTTCAAGTGGCCACTGCTTTCTGTCTACCTGGCACATGCCCATAATAGGAAATCACTGGATGTCCACTGAGTAAAGGGAGAGATGGAGTAGGTCTATTTTGAACTTGAGTGGAGTTTTGATTTCTTCAAGGCCTCTCTGTGGATGTGGGGGTCCTTGCTAGTCCCTTTGGAGGTCATGCCTTCTCAAAAGAGGTCTATCCTTGCACTTCATAAGAGGTAGTTAGTTACATGTATGGGTAAAATCTAGTTTTATTAACATAGTGTGTTAATCAAATTAGACTCAAAATACAGCTTCCAGGTAAATGACCTCAGTATCATTTAGGACAAGAAGTGAGGAGTACGGTCCAGTTACAGCAGCAGAGGAGACTGAATGTAGCAGTGTGTCCAGGCAGCTGACCACGCCACGCGTGCACTAAACGTACACTCCCTGTATCCAGCAGCTGAGCCCAAGCCCAGATACGGTTTCAGCCTGGCTGGCAGTGGCTTCCCCATGTCCTCTCAGCTGATCCTGGTGCCGAGCACATAGAGCTTGGAGGCTTACGCGAGATAAAAGAGCACTCAGGGGTTGCGGTGTATTTTATTACCACCCACGCACTTGCAAAGGTGCTGATTTTCTAGGACTAGGGGCAACATGGGGGCTCTTCCTGGAATGCAAAATTGGCATAGACACAAAATTAAAAGCAACTTATGTTCTGAGAATTGGTGCCCACAAAAAACCACATGCAATTGTGCAGTACTGCTTACTATGACTAAAGTCAGTACAGGTGTAAAAAAGAGTTGACCAACTTCAATATTAATGTTTCATGTTCACAGAATTTCAGAGCCCTTCTATTTAGTACATTTTTTTAAATTAAAATATATTTGAGGGTATAGTGCAGTTTTGTTACATAGATATATCGAATAGTGGTGAGGTCTGGGCTTTTAGTGCGCCCATCACTCAAAAAGTGTACATTGTACCCAGTAGGTAATTTTTCATCCCTCACTTTTCTCTTACCCTTTGGAGTCTTTAATGTCTGTTATTCCACTCTATATGAAAATGCATATTTACATTTTATCTCCCACTTATAAGTGAGAACATGCAGCATTTGCTTTTCGATTCCTGATTGACTTCACTTAGGATAATGGTCTCCAGTTTCATACAAATTGCTGCAAAAGACATGATTTCATTCTTTTTTACAGCTGAGTAGTATTCCATGGTATATACCACATTTTCTTTATCCATTCATCATTTGGTGGACACTTAGGTTGATTCCATAGGTTTGCTATTGTGAATTGTGCTGCAATAAATATACTAGTGCAGATATCTTCTTGATATAATGACTTCTTTTCCTTTGGATAGATACCCAGTAGCGGGATTGCTGGATTGAATAGTAGATCTATTTTTAATTCTTTGAGGAATCTCCATACTGAGCTCCATGGAGGTTGTACTAGTTTACATTCCCACCAACAGTGTATAAGCATTCCTCTTTCACCACATCCGTGCTAACATCTATTATTTTTTGACTTTTCTTTTTTTTTTTTTTTTGAGACAGAGTCTTGCTCTATTGACTGAGTTAAGTGCAGTGGTGTCATTAAAGCTCACTGCAGCCTCAAACTTCTGGGCTGGGCTCAAGAGATCCTTCTGCCTTAGCCTCCCAAATAGCTGGGACTATGGGCTCGTGTGCCACCATGTCCAGCTGATTTTTTTCTTTTTCTTTCTTTCTATTTTTTTTTTTTTTTTGTGGAGACAGGGTTTTGCTATGTTGCTCGGGCTGGTTGGCATTTTGATAATGACCATTCTGACTGGCTTCAGGTGGTATTTCATTGTGGTTTTAATTTGCATTTCTCTGATGATTAGTGACATTGAACATTTTTTCATATCTTTGTTGGCCGTTTGTATATCTTCTTTTTTATTTTTTTAAATTTCAGAATATTATGCTATATGTTCTTTTGCAAAATGTCTGTTCATGTCATTTGCCACATTTTAATGAGGTTATTTGTTTTTTTCTTGCTGACTTGAGTTCCTTGTAGACTCTGGATATTCTTTGTTGGATATATAGTTTGTGAATATTTTCTTCCATTCTGCAGGTTTTCTGTTTACTCTGTTGATTATTTCTTTTGCTGTGCAGAAGCTTTTTAGTATAATTAAAGTCCATTTGTTTATTTTTGCTTTTGTTGCATTTGCTTTTGGGGTCTTAGTAATAAATTTTTTTGCCTATGGCAATATCTGGAAGAGTTTTTCCTAGGTTTTTTCTAGATTTTTATGGTTTCAAGTCCTACATTTAAGTTCTTAGTCCATCTTGAGTTAATTTTTATATATGGTGAGAGATAGTGATCCAGTTTCATTCTTCTGCATATGGCTGCCCAATTTTTCCAGCACCATTTATTAAATAGGGTGTACTTTCCCCAGTGTATGTTTTTGTCTGCTTTGTCAAAGATCAGTTGGCTATAGGTATATGGCTTTATTTCTGGGTTTAGTCCCTTCTTTTTGCAGATGAGAAAACTGAGGCTCTGAGGGAATTGAGTTCATCATCCAGGGTCACATAATTCATAGGAAAACCTTGATTAGAACATGAATTTTCTAACTTTAGTTCAATTCCTGGACTAAAATCTACTCTTTTTTGTTCCAAATATTACTAATGATACATTGTTCCCAAGATATTTATTTAGGTTTTTTATTTTGAAGTGACAGCCTGTTGGAACCTTTTTTCCCGAGGATTTTTTTTTTTCAGAAGAAAATCCCAAAAGCCTATAGAATACCAACACCATCGACCCAGTTGCTTAAGCCAAAAACTTCTGAGTTAGCCTTGATTCCTCCTCCTCCCTCCCCCATGAACATCTAATCTGTTGGGACGTCTTGTTTGTTCTATTTTTAAAATACATTTCAAATTCGTCTCCCTCTGTAGAACTTCTGTTCCAACTGTTTCTTGCCCCCTCTGCTGCAAAAGCCTCCCACCCATCCTTCATACTGAGCCCAAGTGATCTTTCTTTAAATTTTAACCTTTTTATTTTGAAATCATTATAGATGCTAGAAAGTTGAAAAAAAAAATCCCAACAAAAAACAATGTACGGGGAGATCTCAGGTACCCTTCACCCAGTTTTTCCTCAATGACAACATGGTAGTGTCTTGCATGATTATATAACCACGTGGAAACCAGGACACGGACATGGTGCAATCCACAGGCTTCATCAAATTCCACGTGTTTGTGCATATGTGTGTCTATGCAATTATATCACATGGGTAGATCTATGTAACCACCACCACAATAAAGAAAACGATCTTTCCAAATTGCAAACCAGCCATGTTACTTCCTTGCTTAAATCTTTCAGTGCCTTCTCATCCTTCTTCGAAAGCACTCATGATCTGGCCCAAGCAGCTTCTCAGCTTCCTCCCAGACCAGAGTGCTCTCTGCTGTTCACTGGCTGGGACCCCATAAGCCCTCCAAGCTTTAGACCCTGCTGTTTCTCTGTCTCTTCAGCTTTGTTCTTGGCTGGTCTCCTGGCTGGCTCATCTTATCCTCGGGTCCCAGTTCTCAGGCCACCTTGGCTGACCACATGCAGCCTGGGAAGCAGGTCCCCAGTGCCCAGTGAACACGTTGAATGATGAAGGTCAAAGACCAACCTACATCCTGATGCTCTTGTCAGGAAGGGCAACTTTGGGGCTGAATTTATTTAATAGAAAAAGAACTGCATATTTAGAAACATAGAGAAAACCTCATATTTTAAAAAGAATACACTTGTTTCATATTTTAAAAAGAATATACTTTATATACTATACTGAATATAAGTAATACTTCAAGAATGCAAAGGCATAAACCTTTCTAATTTTTTCTTTTTTTAAAGTCTGCTTCCAGTACTTTTTGAGGTGCTGAAAGGAAAATTGTACTTGCTGTTCTTTATCAAATCACTTTTTTGGTAAATGTTGAAGATAGTTCTGTTTCCTTTTCTATGTTCTATTTTGTATCCCCGAGAAGGATTTCAAAGCCGCCTCTCTCTATATACTAAATGTCCCGAATAATGCGATGTTGCAGTGATGGCAAAAGTAGGTGCTTACATGACAGTTTGTCCCATGAGTATTTACTTATGTTTTCTCAGCCACTTCCATGCAGGAGGACTTCATGACTGGTGACAATTTTTAGGTTTAGTCTCAGATGGCCCCTTGGTTAAGCAGAGACCCTGAAGATTTCACGCCAGCTGGACATGAACATGAGATGCCCCATATTTGTCTGATACTTTAGCAATTTTCCTCTTCATCACAACCCCTTGGGATGCATTGATATCAGTTTAAAATAGGGAGGTCAATTTAAAAAAGAAAATGTAGGTACCACAGAAACTCTCATTTTCCTGTGAAGCCCGAATAGGCCCCTGGAGGTAGCTCTATACCCCAGATGGCGGGGTGGGAGGGTCTTGGTTGCCTGGATTGGGTGGGGGGCTTTCTCTTTGCACTTTGAATCGAGGGTGTAGCTGAGGTGACATGGGCCACTGGAAACACAGGCCATTCTGTGAAGGGTCAGTGGCCATGCCCCATGGATGGGCACCTCCTATGTGGGAAGCGCCCTGGGCCAGAGTGAGAATTGGAAGGAGTTTGCCTTTCTGTGTCCACACGCGGTTCCCTCTTATATTCACACAGCTTTCTCCAGCCACATCTCTCTGAGAAGCTGGGAGGAGGGACGGGCTCTGTTAATTTGCTCCACATTTCCTTGGGCAACCTAGACTTTAGTGTTAATCTATCATTCCATTAAACACTCATTAATTGGCACCACTGTGGGTCAGGCATAGTGTTAGAGACTGGAGATACCAGGACGTGGACATTTCGGCCATTTAGAAACCCCAGGCTCAGCGGGGAGTGCAGAGCGATGGGTGGGCACCCAAAGGATGACATGAAGGCTGGCGTTCGTTATGTGTGTCATGCAACCAAGGCTCATAGATTTTGGTCCCAGTAAAGCCAGCTGAGAAGGGAAAAGGGAAAGAGTCGTGATCCCTGAGGGGGCAGCTTCCTTGAGTTGTTCTTTGAGCAAAAGCCAAAGCTGCAATTCACAGCTGTCGACAAGCTCTGGAGCAAACTGTCCCAGGAGGGCTGACGTCTCCCCCACTCCCCCACCCCCCGCAGCAGCAGCGGCTGGTGTGACCGGGAGGTAATGGGTGATTCCTCTCCCAAATCTCAGCCACCCTGCACTGGGTTTTTCTCTTGCACCTGCTGTCTCCTTGATTAAAGTACAGATGTGGCCACAAGGGCTGGAAGCTCAGGCAGTCCCCACGTGGGGCCCCAGCACTGCCCACCGCGGCCAGAGGACATCCTGGCAGAGGCCCCAGCGGAGGCCTCTCGTGCACCATCCTCTCCACTTGACCTCGTTCTACCTGATGAGGCAGCTTCTCTTTCCAATGTGAGGGTCGTCCCTAGGTTTATTAAGATAAACTTCACACTTTGCTGATTTTTCTTTCTATTTAAAAACATTTTCTTAATTGGAATTTAAAAATTAGTAAAATAGAAACTATTTTTTCTCCCTTTACACTGAAAGAAAACTGTTGGTAAAGAGCTTATGTTCCTTCCAGACACTGCAATCTCTCCTTCCTCACCCGGCCTGTGATTCTCCCGAAGGTGAGAATCTCATAACTGGAAGCAAATCTGCTCAGGGGCTGGAGCTGCCTCTTTTTCTCTGTTTCGGGTCACTGTGTATTGCAGGTATTTCCAGGGGCCGCTCAGGACTCAGGCGTGTGTTTATTGTCCTTCAAGCATTTCAGGAGGATTGGAAGACACCTGGTGCCAAGGAAGAACTGAAAGTGTGGAGGGGGGTGAGGGGAAGGTTTCAGGTGCTGCGTCTGCCCCAGGTGACCCTGGCCCTGTTTCTTGACTTCTCTAAGCATCAGTTTCCTCATTTGTCAAATGGAGGTGATCAGAGTGCTCTTCTCACGGGGCGATTTGGACCACGCCTGCGTGGCACTCAGCCTGGAATCTGGCACAGGAAATCCCTTCAGAACCGTCAGCTTCAATAATTATTACTCAACGTATTGATCTCAAATGTGACCAAAGCATAAACTGGAGGTGAAGACATGCTAAGACCTTATGTAGTCCTTCCTATGATCACCTCTAAATCTAAAACAAGCAACAAGCATAGACCATGGAGAGGCCGCCAAAGCCGTTCCATGGCGGCTCGCAGAGCTCCGGATTCTACTTATGCCTGGTCATTGGTGTCCCTCCCCATGAAATCATCTTCAAAGCTGGTCTGCAGCCTCCCGGCCAGGAGCTACCCACAGGTGGCAGCAGTTCCTGCAGATGGAGCACCAGGTGGCCGGCTAAAGAGGAAGTACACGCACCTGCACGGTAAATCGTTAGCCGGAGCGTGTGGATCCCCTCTGCACCTTGGGTTCCTTCCAATGCAGCTCCTCTTTACCTAGCCCTTGGGGACCCTCCGAAAGTAAATGCTGAGCAGAGCTGCCCCTTGTGTTCATAGCGGTATGTGAGTCATGTTCCTATTGTGAAGCAATCTGTACCATATAACCAAGAAAATTCAAAACGAAAGAGGCTTGAGGCAGATTGGAGACAGGCCTGGGGCTGGCCAGGGGGAGGGCAGGACGGGAGGGGCTGGGGGAGAAGGGAGGGAGCAGGTGGCCTGGGCCTCCCGTACCATGCAGACCCCCAGCCCTGCTCCAGCTGCGGGCACAGCAGCCTCGTGTTTCCTGTGCTGGGAGGACTGTCCCAGGGATGGCCAGCCTCAGGCATTCCCATGGGAACTCGCCTTGTTTTATTCATCAGCTTTTCTCTGAGGTTGCAAAGAATGGAAACACCCTGCCATGCCCAGCCTCTGTTTCCTGCGTCCTCATTGTAAATTATTTGTTTGCACATTTGAAGGGTCCAGAGGGGGCTAGGCACAATGGTTTACATCTGTAATCCTAGTACTTTGGGAGGCTGAGGTGGGAGGATCACCGGAGCCCAGGAGTTTGAGGTTGCATCGAACTATGATGAAACCACTGCACTCCAGCCTGGGCGACAGAGCAAGACACTGTCTCAAAATATATATATGTAGTGATAAATGAAGTGTCCAGAGGAACAAAGCTGAAGCCCTCATTTCTCTTCCCTCCCCACTGCTTGCTGCAGCTGGGGGCGTTAGGGTGGGAGGGCGCACCCTGGCTGCTCAGTGGGAAAGCAGGCCAGAGAATGATACAGGTGTCGTTATTCCGTAAGTCCTTCCAACCTCGAAAATGTAGCCACCTTGCCCCATCTGCACCTTCAGGTTCCAAGGAACCAGTAACTCTTCCAAGTGCCACAAATAAAAAAAAGCCAACAGAGTGGAAAAACCTTCCCTGCTCTCGTGCAGCTTACATCCTGGCGGAAGAGACCGACGATAAATATACACTGTCAAATGATGGTGAGAGCTAGGAATGAAAAGAAAACAGGGGAAGAGGTGAAAATTTGGAAGGGTTTCGGGTTGCAGCTTCAAGTAGGGCGGCCAGGCAAGGTCCCAGCGAACAGGTGCACTCATGCAAAGGACCCAGGGAGGCGAGGGGGCGAGCCTGCATGTGGATAGGCAGGTGGTAGGGAGGCATACACTCGCAGCAACAGGGGACAGCTAGTGCAAAGAGGCCTAGCATTTTCAGGGAAAAGCCAAGAGGGCTCAGGTGGCTGGAGCAGAGTAAGTGAGGACAGAGGAGGAGAGGATGAGGTTTGGGAGGTAAACTGGAGATGAACAGTGCAGGGACCTGTGGGATTTGTGCTCTTACCCTGGATAAGATGGAAAGCCATCCGAGAGCTTTGACAGTGTTGTGATGTAAATTATGTTTAAAAGAATCACACTGGCTGGGGTACTGAGAATACCTCAGAGGGGCAAGAACAGAAAAAGGAAGACTAGTTAGGAAGGGATTACCTGGGGATGATGACTTGGACCAAGGATGGGGCAGGGGAAGGGGTGAAAATGGGATGTAAGATATGAGAGCGGGGGAAGGTGCTATATTTCTGGGATGCTGAAAACTACAGGAAAAGCAGGTTTGGGGAAAAAACTAGGAATTCAGCGTGGTCGAGTCTGAGTAGACTATTAGACCCCCACGTGGTGAGGTTGAGCAGACCGCAACTAGACAAGTCTGGAATTTGGGCAGATACTGAGAGTGGCCAGTGTGGGATGCAGTTAAAGCCATTGACTATGTGATCGTCTCCTCCCAATTTGAAATGTGACGGGGGGGATCCTGTTTTTAAAGGACAGAAAGAAAATACCGGAGTAAGAATGTACAGAACCTGAGGTCTAGGGGAGACTCTTGTATTAGGGCCGTTTGCTTGTTTGTTCACTTTTCCTTCCCGTTTTTGAACTCTTGCCCTTTTTTCTATGCCTGTTGTCCCTCATTGCAGTGTTTAGAATTTTCTTCCTCCTGTTCCACTAGGAATTGGAGGGAAGAGGATTCAAAGACAGTGAGAATAAGCATGAAATTTTCATGAGCAGAAAACTGCTTTTCTTTGCATGGATTGTATGATATACGCCGTCAGCCTGTATTTTCCTAGGGAAGTCCAAGAGGAAACAGAAAAATGGTCTCTGAGGCTTCTCTGATGTATCTTGCCCTACCGCATATTGAATTCAGATGACTCAGAAGTTCCTTTCCTGGACACTTGGATCAGGAGCTTGGGTTACTCTTGGGTTCCACAGCTGGCCCGTGGGCGGGCCCTGGTGGTCGGAGGACGAGGAGGGACGTGTGGCTGGAGAAACCGCAGCTGGACCAAAAGGCTTGGCTCAAGCCCTAGTCTTGCCATTCACTTGTGACATGACCTGGGACAATTCACTTAACCTTTTAGTTTTTTCTATTACTGTGAAATGAGGCTATCAGGCCTGCATTATTCATGGATTCTGTCTTTATGAACTCATTTGCTTGCTAATATTTATTCATAACCCCCAGATCAACACATCAGGTGCTTTCGCAGTCACTCACGGGCAGGGGAAGAGTAGCAAAACCCTGGAGTTGCCCGTGTGTGTTCTCAGCTGGGCCAGGCTCTTTGAGAGTGGCGCTCTGCCGCCTGGTTCCTGCTCTCATTGTGTAGACAAGAGGGTTTTTTTTCACAGTATTTATTTAGTGCCACAAAGTTTGATTTTTTTTTTGTTGTTTTTTGTTTTTTTGGTGGTTTTGCTATTTAAAATGGATCCCCAAGCATAGTGCTGAGGTGCTGTCTGGTGTCCCTAAGCACGAGAAGGCTGGCATGTGCCTTATGGAGAAAACACATGTCTTAGATAAGCTCTGTCCAAGCATGAACTATAGTGCTGTTGGCTGTGGGTTCCATGTTAATGGATCAAAACTACGTATTAAAGAAAGTGTGTTTAAACAGAAACATACATAAAACAAGGTTAAGTGTTGATCGGTTGATAAAAATATTGTGACCAGAGGCTCTCAGGAACCTAACCCGGAGGTGAGGGTTCAGGATGTGCTAATTCAGGGTTTGCAGCGACTTCACAGAGCATAACCATCATGAATCATGACAATCAGCTGTACTTGTTCTACCCAGCTCAAAAGATTATTGTAAAGGTCAAATGAGACAGTAAATGCAAAATTGCTTTCTAAACTAGAAGTACCAGGACGTGAGAGAAGCCACACTTGCGTGACAGTTTGTAGCACACAGAGTACTTTGTCATCATCTCACTTGATCTGCACCACGCCTCTGTGACACTGGGTTTGTTGTTGGTATTGCTCTTAAATATTTCAAATATAAGAAAATCAGAACCAAGGGAAGCAAAGGGCCTACTCAGCAGTGGGTAGTGAGTGTACTCTGCGTGAGGCTCTGTGCAGTTGCAATGAAATGATGAATGTTCTGGGCTCTTCCTGAACACCTGAGCTCAGCCCCATCTTCCAGAGGCATCCACCTGCTCGGAGGTGGGAGGATTCGAGATGGAAACAGGAGAGCAAAGAGGAAGCTTTCTGCTGAGTGGTGCCTGACCCCTCCTCTCTGGGCTTTGGCTGTGGGGAAGATGTTCTAGGGAAGCAAAGGCCACATGGAAGTCAGTTGATCCTGCCCTTGAACCAATCTGGGGACACGGGGGAGGCTGGCTTGCAAGCTGCCCCCACACTAGGCTGGGAGATGCCACAGTTGAGTCAGGCAGAGCCCCCAGTAGTCAGGTGGATGGAGGTTCTCAGAAACAGTTTTATTCAGCTGCCTGAGGTCCTGAAGCGGCCTGGGCAGGGCCTGGAAGTAGCTGTGAGTCAGGCTATGGGCCCTGCCTGAGGAGGGCTCCATCTCTGGATGCCAAAGGCCTGTGTTAGGGCTGCTGAGTGACCACGACTAGGCCAACCGGGAGTCTTGCCAAGCCTGTGAGGTTTCTGCCACCAGGTTGTGGGCTGAGGCTGAGTAGGCCGGAAACACTCTAGTAACAGTCTTCAGCCCTGAAGGCCTATTGGCCACAGTGCCCCAGGACAAAAGGGAGAGGCAGGGGAGGAGAAGGCTGCCTAAGAGACAGTGTTTTTGTCAGAGATACTGAACACCGTCCCGTAGGGCCTGTCTCAGTGCCTTTCAAAAGTTCATTCTCATGCAGGTGATCTGAGTATCTTACAAAATGTAAAGAACTTTATTTCTCACACAGGGTTGCAGCCTACTGGCTGGCCATCTCACGGGCTGGGAAGCAGAGCCTCTGGCCAGAAGCCAAGAGCAAGCACTCCAAGGGAGGGGCAGAGGGAACAGGAATTTATGCTGAGCACAGTGTCTGAATATACGTATTTAATAAGCTGTAAGAAGGGTCATGAATATTTATGAAAAGAGAAACACACGCACGTGCAACTGAGCTTCATGCCCCTTCATAGGTCGCAAGTACAAAAAATGGTGGCATTAGCATGATCCGACGGTGGCGTTTTTGGCCCTCTGACTTCGGAAGGTGAAGCAGAGGACGTCAAAACCCTCACGGCACATCCTCCGTAGACTGGCCAGAACCACTCCGTAGTCGGTGATTTTTAATCAGGAAAGAGTGCTGGTCAGTTGTGTTGAAACCACAAAAGGGAGAGTGGCATTAGGTGGTTGGTTGAAAGCAGGTGTGGAGCAAGTCTTCCCAGAGGGCTTGTTCTGTTTAACCCTGAGGGAAGAAAGCCTAATGCAGTTAGCAAGGGAGGGGGTGTGATAAAGTGTGTCCCACCTCCCATGCATCATGGCTGGGATTTCAGTTTTTAAGGTTTCTCTGGGGTCCCTTTGACCGAGAGGGAGGCCATTCAGTTGGTTGGGGGGCCTTAGCATTTTATTTTTATTTCTCACAAGGTTCTTTGTTATTGTATCAGATCACACTTGAACTGGACTGGAATATTAGCATTTCTTCTTTCTGCTGAGTGATGGAGACTCAGGAAGAAAACAAGGGAGTCATAGACTCAATGCAGAAAAAAAAAGTATTTGTCAGAGTTCTCTAGAGAAACAAAAATAACAGAACGTTAGATATAGATATAGATATAGATATAGATATATAAGATCAGATTTTTTATGAGAATTGGCTCATGCAATCATGGAGGCTAGGAAGGCCCATGGCGTACAGTCTGCAAACTGGAGAACCAGAAATCCAACAGTGTAATTCAGACATAGTGGAATCAGGACGAAGGTGATAGAAAATGGATGTTCTAGCTCAAGGAGAGAGAGAAAATTTGCCCTTCTTCTGCCTTTTTATTCTATTCAGGCTCTCAATGGATCGGACATTGGTAAGGATAGATCTTCTCAGTCTACTGATGCAAATGCTAATCTCTTTCAGAAACACCCTCACAGACACACCTGGAAATAATGCCTTGCCAGTTTTCCGGACATCCCTTAGCCCAGTCAAGTTGACACATAAAATGAATACAAGCCCACCTCTTAGCAACTTGGCACCCACATGCATCTCCTTAAAATATACTTAATCTCCAAGTAAAGACAATAACAAGGGCATAATTGCTCCTACCGTGATACAACTATCCTGCCTACAACTGAAACTCACTAATCCCTTCCCTAGAAGAGAAGGTAAAGTCCTTAAGTGAAGTTTACTTTCTGATATCCCATAACTTAAATACTATGATGTAAAATTAACACAACTTAAATCCTGATATAAAGTCAATATGTCTTATGTTACATGATAAGGAAATAAGAGAGGAAAGAGAACAAAGATAGTTGCTTAATGTGGGTATATACTCACACAAACATATTCATAACAGAATAAGGAGAAAATACTCATGACAGTTACAATCCTTCTTTTGGTAACTGGTCACGTGGTCACAGCTGGTGTTTATAAGGACTTTCTTTTACTGATCATTCTGTATTCCCTTTTACCTTCAGCAAACGGCTCAGCTGGTCATGGTTCTTTACCTGGTGGAGTGGCCCAAACATTCAGTCTTGGAGGATCTGGGCCATCCGTTGTCCTGCCTGGACTGGATTGCTGTAGCTTCCGCTGGCCTTAATCACAGGTCATGGCAGCACTAAGAGATGTCCTAAGGGATCACCTCTATTCCAGGCATACTCTTCCTTACGCCATTGTAGAGGAGCAGTCCAGTTTCTCCTTGGTAGTCCAGATCAATCACGCAGCCAACATCGCTGCTCCCCTTTTTGCCTGCTGACTCAGGGGCATGAGGGGCCCAAAGTGGCTGGGTGACAGTCCTGCCTTCTAGTTCAATGGAATCATTGCTGTGTCTCCTGGTAGAAGCATTTCCTCCTCTGGAACTGAGAATTCCAAGCCAGCAAAGCATAAAGCCTTAGGAATGGGAAGCAAAACACATTGCTAGTGGGTCACTATGGGTAATAGTGAGGGTCACCATCCCCATTTCCACCCCTTCATTCTGGGGCCCATGAATCCTGGCTATGGGAGAAATAGCACCATATATTAGATGATGATTCAGAGCATATACAGCCTTCTGGAGAAGCTTGCCCCATCCCAGCAAGGTATTATAGTAACACCTACCTGGTGCTATAACTGAGTTTTTAAAAGGCCATTCCACCATTCTGTCAAGCCATCTGCTTCGGGGTGGTGGGGAATATGGTAAGCTCTGTGCCACACCTCTCTTCACGTGTGGGGAGTTCCTTGGTCAGAAGCAACACTGTGTGGACACGATGGTGGATAAGGCCACTGTAAGTCCACTGATGGTAGTTTTGGTGGAAACATTGCATGCAGGGAAGGCAATCTGTATTGAGAGAAGCCATCTATTCCAGTAAGAACAAAATGTTCCCTCCTCCATGATGAAAGCAGACCAGTGTAACCAATCTGTCATTAGGTAGCTGGTGGATCACCCTGGGAAATGGTGCCATACTGGGGCCTCAGTGTTGGTCTTTCTGCTGGCAGATTGGGCACCCAGAAGTCACCACAGCTAGGTTAGCCTTGGTGAGTGGAAGTCCATGTTGCTGAACTCATATGTAACCTCCATCCCTGCCACCATGGCCACTTTGTTCGTGAGCCAATTGGATGATGACATGGGTGGCTGGGGAATGAGGCTGGCAGGTATCCATAGAATGGGTTATTCTATCTGCTTGATTACTAATGTCCTCCTCTGTTGAGGTCACCTTTTGGTGAGCATCTGCATGAGACACAAATATCATCACTGTTTTGCCCATTCGGAGAGGTCTAGTCATATATTTCTTTCCCAGATTTCTTGGTCACCAATTTTCCTTTCATGTGCCTTCCAAATCCCTGATTATCCAGCCAAACCATTGGCTGCAGCCCATGATTCTATATAGAATCACACTTCTGGCCATTTCTCCTTCCAAGCAAAGTGTACAACCATGTGTACTGCCTACAGTTCTGCCATGGTGAGGACGTTCTTCACCACAGTCCTTTGTGGATGTCCCAGAAAGGGGCTGTCCTGCTGCAGCTGTGTATCATACAGAGCCATCTGTAAACCAGGCCCAAGTCCTCTTCCTCTGTGCCTGATCTCGTGTCACTTCCATTGGGTGATGGAGTGCTGCTGTGTACTCCCCACCTTATGGCTTGCTGGGTCATCAGTTCGTGCTGGGAAGTTCAGGTCGCCGGGTAACTTGGTGGCCCATGGTCAAGTGTTCAGTTTTTACTTTGGCCCAGTGGCAGGCCAAGAGTTGTCTTTCAAAAGGAGAATAGTTACCTGTGGATGATGGCAGGGCCTTGCTCCAAAATTCTAAAGTTCTCTGATGCAATTCACCTATAGGGTCCTGCCAGAGGTTCCAAACAACATCCCTGTCTGCCACTGACACCTCCAGCACCATTGGATCTGCTGGATCTGTTGGCCCGAGTGGCAGAGCAGCTTGCACAGCAGCCTGGACCTGTTGCAGAGCCTTCTGCTACTCTGGGCCTCACTCAAAATTATCAGTTTTTTTGGTTCACTTGGTAAATAGGCTGGAATAACACACCCAAATGTGGAATATGTCATCTCCGAAATCCAAATATGCCCACTATTTATGTGTTTCTTTCTGGGTTGTAGAAGGGCCTGGATACAAACATTTCTTCACATTAGAAGGGGTAGCTCCACATGCTCATGCCACTGGACCCCTAGAAATTTCAGTGAGGTGGAAAACCCCTGTATTTTAGTTGGATTTATTCCCCACCCTCTGACATGCAAATGTGTTACAAATAAGTCTAGTGTGGTTGCTACTTCTCACTCACTAGGTCCAATCAGCATAATGTCATCGACATAACAGACCAGTGTGACATCTTGTTGAAGGGAAATGCAATCAAGGTCCCTGATGGCTAAGTTATGACACAGGGCTGGAGAGTTGATACACACCTAAAGTAGGACAGTGAAGGCACATTGCTGGCCTTGCCAGCTGAAAGGAAACTGCTTCTCCAGCCCTCATGGACAGGGCTGGAGAAAGGGCATTTGTCAAAGCAATGGCTGCACATCAGGTACCAGGGGATGTATTAATTTGCTCAAGCAATGAAAGCACATCTGGGACAGCATCTGCAATTGGAGTCATTAGTTGGTTAAGCTTATGGTAATCTACTGTCATTCTAGAAGATCCATCAGTCTTCTACACAGACCAATTAGAAGAATTGAAGGGGGATATGGTGAGAGTCACCACCTCCGCATCTGTCAAGTCCTCAATGGTGGTGCTGATCTCTGCAATTCCTCCAAGATTGCAGTATTACTTTTTGTTTACTATTTTCCTTGGTAGAGATGGTTCTAATGGCTTCCACTTGGCCTTTCACCATGATAGCCCTCACTCCACACGTCAGGGGTCCACTGGGGGCTTCTGCCAGCTGCTGTCTATTCCAAATATGCATTCCGACGCTGGGGAAATAGACCCAGGATAGGTTCAGGGACCCACTGAGTCCACTGTGAGATGGACCTGAGATAAAACTCCACTAATCTACATAAGCAGAAAACACATCTATAAACAAAACAAAACAAAACAAAATAAAACAAAATCTCCACTGATCACCTGACTTCCATAAGCACCTACTCTGACTTGGGGGCCACAGTGACATTTTAGGTCTACCGGAATCAATGTCAGCTCAGAGCCAGGGTCCAGTAGACCCTAAAAGTTCTAATTATTTCCTTTTCCCCAGTGCATAGTTACCCTGGTAAAGGCCACAGGTTTCTTTGAAGAAGGCTGGGAGAAAGATTAACCATATACATTTTCAGTTGTATACCAGGGTCCCTTCCTCGAGGGGACCTGGCCTCCCTTCAAAGGGTTCTGGGTCTGTAAACTGACTCAAGTCTGGGAATTGACTGAGGGGCTCTGACTCTGTTTTTATAATTCAAGTTAGGCTTTTGTTCACTTGACCTGGAACTTTCCGGCTTATACAGACCAAGTAAGAATTTGGTAGGCTCCCTACCTATTTCACATCTAGGAACACCATGATTAACCAGCTACCACCAATAGTTGGAGTGAGTCAGACTTTCCAATTGCTGCTTTGGCACACCTGCCTTTGGTGGTTGAGTGCCGCCATTTGCCCTGACACCCCGGGATTCAATTACTCCCATTGCATTTCGGTTTTCCAGGTGTGTGGCTGCAATCTGACTGTAAGGTCTGCTTCACAGAGAAGAGCAACCACAGAGCTCTTCAAGGATGCTGGGCTCCCCTCACAAATCTATTTCTCAAAGTATTGGTGGCAGGTATGGCTTCAGAACTCTCCCAGTGTGGGTGAGTAGGTCTTCAATGACAAATCCACTCTAACATTCTGGTCCCTCTAAGCCTTTGAATCCCTTCCCCTGCCTTAAACTGAGGGTGATCGAGCATTTTCACTTTGGTCATCGTGGGCCACTTTTGGACCCACGTTTCTGTCTACCAGCCCAGCAAACTGTTAGAGCCTTTCTCACTGCCCGAGCTGCAACATTAAATGCAGAATCTCTGCTCAGTGGGTCCCCACCAATAAACTCAGCCCTATCCAATTTTATGCTCCTTCCACTATTATCCCACTTCCTTAATATCCTTCCCAACACATTCCCTGGACTTATGTCCATATTAATTGGAAAAATAAAGTAGTTCTTTTGGAGGGTTGTGCACCTCCTCACGGGTTACTCTTCGCCCTCACCTTTGGGGGCCTGCTGGAACCTGAGTCCAGTTACAAGTCCACCAGCAAAGAGGGGTGATGGAGGAGGGTCCTGGGCAGGATCAACAGTGTCTTGCTTGGCAACTGCCTCAGAGGAGGTCATTACCATTGCAACACAGGATTAATCCCCTCAGAAGGATGTGGGAAGACTCCTACCACTGGGGACAGGGAGGTCACAATCTTTGAGGTTGGGGCCTTTCTCTGCTGAGAATGGAGAAGCCTCTTTTGCTGGGGGTGGGGACACCTCCACTGGCAAAGAAGACTCATCAGAATTTAGGAGGGCCATGTTCCCAGCTCCACTGGGGTCTTCCCACAATCCCTGTCCTATGGGATCCTATCCTTTCTTAATCAATGCCCTCAATTCACCAATTGTCACCCTGCAAGGCTGGGAGTTCAACGTGCATTGTAATTCAGCCAATCGCAGTGGATAGTCTTATATTTGTTTGTTTATTTTTCTCTGTGTCTGGTGGCTGGTGGGTTTTCACACTGAAAGTCAAGGAGACACAGGCACAGCCTCTGTCCTCGAGCTGCACCCATGTCACTCTGTCAAAGGCCCACAGGACAGGACTCTATTCCAGGTCTTTTGACTGCCAAGTTCATATTCTTTTCATTCTTCTAGGCTTCCAGGGATCCCAGAGCCCAAGGCCTGGAGGAGTGCCCAACTCTAGTCAGTGCAGAAGGACACGGCCCCAAAGGGAAGGAACTCGGGGAGAAGCTAGCCAGGAAGGGTATGACCATGTCAGAATTTGATGGCTATGGCATGGATCCTCTTGATGACCAAGACCTCAATTACACAGCATTTGCCAAGCACCTTTCAGGGCAGGCAGATTCCTATAGTTCCCTCAATCCACTGGGAGGACAAGGGTGAGAAGAAGCAGTCCTACACCACAGATTTCCTCTCTGGCAGGGAAGAGAGGTACACAAATAATCACACTTCTAAGGCTCATATTTATTTTCTCTTATGTAAACCTTTGGAATATAAAGTGGTGTTGTTTAGATAGCATCTAATAAGACCATGGAGGGTCAATTGTCTAACAGGGAATCGTTTTGTGAAAAAATAAAATGCATATTTCAACATTTCATGAAAATGCAGCCTTGAGTTGGTTCTGATTGTCCCACTTGCCCCACCTTGTGGCCATCTTTCTGAATTGCAGGGTCAGTTCTTTGCTGGAGCCTCTTGGAAAAGGAACCTGCAAATCTAAGTGCATATTGAAATGTTAGTAAATACCTCAGATTGCCTCCTCACTGTTGAGTGGGACAGCTTTCCCACTTTGGAGCCCTCGTAACTCATTACTGCATTTTGTCCTGCTGTTTTGTAAATTGTGAAAAATATCACCTTTTGGCTTTAGGAGGTTTTACTGAGTTGATTTCTAAAGAGGAGAGGAGAATCTTTTAAATTTTTTTGTAACCATGCTTTGTTGGACCAAAACAACCAAAGAAAGAGAAAGACCGAGAGAGAGGTGAGAGAGATGAGGAGAAGAGGGGAGTGGAGGGGGGAGAGAAAAGAGAAATTAAACCTAATAAAATACAAACAGTAAAAAACAAAAAAACCCAACTGTTCTTGAAAGAGCTAAATCCTAAATAGCATAAAAACTAAAATGTATTGTTCCAATATGTATGAAAGGGATGTATATGGGTACCTCATTTATTAAACACTATATATTACTATATATTCTCATGATCAAAATGTATTTATTGAGCACCTTTTTCCACCCCCAGTGCTAGGCCAAGTGCAAAGTGAGTTAAACAGACTGTCTTAATTCTGAAGGCTTAAAGTAGCAGTGCCATTATTAAACGTTACCATTATTCCAGGAGGGGGAAAAAAGCCAGAAAAAAATCAGCATTTTGTTTTCAAGAGTAAGCAGAAACAACAAGAACTCAAATACTAGTTGGTTCCAAGAGGTGGGGACCGGGGGACCCTCTGGCCTTCTCTCTCACAATCTTCGTCAGTAGACTTCGGTATTATATGCCGTTAGCATTTGATATTTTTTACCCAAAAGCAGCTTCAAGCCCTGTCTTCCAACCAAATTGCTGCTCCTAATTCTCTCCTACAGAAATATTAGAGCCATCGCCTGTAAATACCAAGCCTAGCACCATTTCTAGAAGTTAGCCAAAGTCTCCTCAATAGTTTAGCGATGTCATTTTGGTCTCTGAAAAGTGTTGACATTTGCGCATCAGTCATCTGGTTGGAGGCCTGAAGAAATTTCTGGCAGGTGGCTACCACTCTGACAACGTGCTCGTCAACTGGGTGAGTGAACTCGTTAATTACACCAACGTGACTCACAGGCCTGCCAGTCATTAAACAAAGCGGTTCATTCATTGTGTTCACTGCGTGATCTGCCAGACACAACTCAAAAGTTGGTTTCCTTTGGCTGAAAACTGCATGCCATGCAAATTTCTCATTCCTGTGACCCTGAGACTGCAGGCAGAAGCTAGGTCAAAAAGCATTAAAAAAAAAAAAAAAAGATTCAGGATTTCAAGTGGGAATGCATAATTCATATCTAAAACAAATGCCTACTTAAAAGAAAAGAAGGAAATTATTTGGAAGGGGTTGGCAAACTGTAGCACCACAAATGAATTAAATGGTAAGCCATAAATTTGGCAATAAGCCCCTGAGGGCGGCCACCTACAAGTAGCTAAGATGGGAGGTTTAAAGAGATGTAATATGGAACGTTATTTTAATACCTGGTAGAAAATATGTACCTCATTGATAGTAGATACAAAAATTAAATCAGACGGGTTCACAGAGAGCGAGCTGAGGAGAAAATAGTAGTGCTGCACATTCATTCATTCAGCATTTATTTATTGAGTGTCAAATCTATTCATTCATTTATTCATTCAGTTCATCGTTTATTTGAGTGCCAGGTACTCTGTTAGGCGAGAGTGATATCAAGGCCAAATAGTCTCTGTTTATGGAGCTTCAGCTCAGACAGGGAGGCAGGCACATGAATATTAAGTATCAATTGAGAGAGTGGCTACCCAGAGGGGTATATTGTGCCTTATAATATTTTTAAAAGGGACAAATAGGCCCAGAAAGGTTCAAGAGCGTAGCGAAGAATAAGTTTATCTCCCTTGTCAAATGTCCCCTCCCCCAACGGTTTTTGCCTGTCCTTCCAGAGGTATCCTATGCTTATATAAGCACAAAAGTATATGAAGGTCCCCTGCCCCCTGCCTTCTCTCCTCTCTGTGTTATTTTGGTAGCATTTGCAGGAACCAGATCCCAGTTAATTTGGAGACTTCACATGCCCCACTCTGCCTTCCCTAGGTCTGGGTCTAGAGTCCAGGACCCTCCCTCAGTGCATGTGGGGAGGGGCGCAGACATATGCCCAGACTGCCATTGTTCCTGAAACAGCCCCGGCCTTGCCCAATTGGGACCACATGGTCTGCCAGGCCCAGTGGCTCTTCCTGCCAGGTGTGGGTACCTGGCCTTCCTGGGGCCATTCCCTCACTGCCCCTGGCCTCCGTCCCATCCAGGCTCTGTAGGGAAAGCGGAGTCAGGATCCCTCTTGGTGGAATCCTCACCACCCACCATCCTGTCCCTGTTCCTCATCTTTCTTTTCCTTCCTCAGCCCCAAGGATATCTATGTGATAGAATCCCTTTGCTTTTTGCTTTTTCTCATACTTACTTTCACTAAAAAGCTCAACTAGGTGGAATAGCTTCAAGGAATGTTATATAGAACATACAATTTGTGTGTAATTACATGGTAATTATTGGGGAATTTAGATTCTAATTTTATGCAAACACGTGAGGTATAAACAAAATAATATTCTTTAAACAAACCCAATTGGCAATTTTTTTCTAAAAATAGATATCTCAGTATAAAGTAAAGGCAAAAATACAAGAATAAAAATATTAATGCTTCTATTAGGTTCCATAGCTGCTGTTTTCTATCTGTTCTTGGGACCCAAGGAGGTGCCTCAGGGGTCTTTGTAGGGAAATGAGGGGGACTGAGTGGCTGTGCAAGATGTTGGGTTTCCAAGTAAAATTTTAAAAAACACATAGTTTCACTGCTAAGTATTTTCAGTCATGAATATTTTCGATTCATTCATTTATTCCACAATAAATATTTATTGGGTGCCTATTAAGGTAGGCACTGTGGCACCATGCTAGATGACTACCCCCTCCTTTAAGTATATTTAATCTCAGACTTGGCATTGGAATAAAAGATGATGCAAGAATAATGCTTCTTTGTTATTTTACATGTTTTGAAAATGGAAACTACTATTGGAATCATTTCACAGAGAGGAAACTGAAATCGGAGATAACTGATGTAGTAACTGTCCTTTCTCTTACATTTTAGGTTAAGATGCAAGTCTGGCTAGAAGGATAAGCAATGGGAACAACGGCAGAGGAGATGCCCTTACATGTCCCCCACACTTTCTCTTTTGCCCTTTGGCAGCTGTCAGTGAGGGGTAAGGGCTGACCGGAAGTGGCAAAAGGGAGGTGGCACCTTCCTTTTAGGAGGTTTGATAGCAAATCCGATGGAACCATTTCTGAGGTATGTACTGTGCCAGCCTGACATTCCTAACCCATGTCAAACTCTGCACACTAAAGTGTTAAAAAAAAAAAAAAAAAGAAAGGCCCAAAGTTTGTGTACTTTTCACTATCCCTTCCGGATAGGGGCCCTGGTGCCTACCATCTTATCATTCATCGTCGGAGGAGGGAGGTCCCGCCCACAGAGCGGAAGTCCGAATAATATCTCCCCTTTGTAAACGTATCTGCCAATTTCTGAGGACTGACTTTATTTATCTCTCTCGAGGTTCACAACCACACTGTGAGGCAAGAAGAAAGAAAAAGTGTTGTCGGCTTCCTTTTATGGATAAGAAAAAGAAGATTGGAGAGGTTAAGTGACTTTTCCGAAGTCAAACAGCCTGTAGATAGTTGAGCAGAAATTTAATGCCAGGTCATCTGACTCCCGGGCTTAGTGGGGAGAACATTGACCTGGGAATCAGAAGATCTGGTTAATGTTTCAGATCTGCAGGTAACTATTCTGCCACCCATGATAGCCACTTAAAAATCGGAGGTAGGGAGTTGGGGTCACGTGCGGGATCCCTAAGCTTCTGTGATTCTCTTTGCTGGTGGGAAGTGTGGCCACCCAATTTCCCCTCTGGCTGATCCCCAGTAAGTAATTCTCAAAGTGTGGAAATTAAGAATGTAAGTTAATAATTTACAGTGAGTTTTGGGGGTTTTTTGTTTGTTTGTTTTTGTTTTGAGACAGGGTCTCACTCTGTTACCCAGGCTGGAGTGCAGTGGTGTCATCCATCATAGTTCACTGCAACCTCCAACTCTTGGGCTCAAGCGATCCTCCTCCCTCAGCCTCCCAAGTAGCTGGGACTACAGGCACATGCCACCACGCCTGGCTAATTTTTTTAAAGTTTTGTGTAGAGATAAGTTTCTCGCTATGTTGCCCAGGCTGGTCTTGAACACTTGGCCTCAAGTGATCCCCCATCCTTGGCCTCCCAAAATTCTGGGATTACAGGCATGAGCCACTGCACCCGGCCTCTGGTGAGAATTCATTTCTCTCTTATAAGTTCAGATACACTGAAAAATCACTGGGGAATTAGCTAAATCCCTCAGTACTCATAAACCTCCTTAAGTAATTTGTGGCTGCCTAAAGCTAAAGTTAAGCTCTGGCTTTTTCCTAAGCTGTTGGCAAGCTGCCTGTATAATTACAATATGGCAGGAATCCCAGTTATGTCTTATAGAACAACAATTAGCTTTATCTGTAGTTCTGTCTTAAGAAAGCGGCCATTTTAGAGTGTGAGCTATGAGAGAGTGTTACAGAGTCTGAATTCTGGGTGTTGTGGTTACTTTGGGCTTGATGTCATCTCTGCATTTCCTTCAGTAGCCTTCCTGCCAGTGTTTCTGACCTTTTGCCCATCAGTAATGAGATTCAGCTATTCAAATGTGGCTTTGATTTCTACGGTAACCCCCTAAAAGGGAGAAACAAATAGGAAATAAGTTCACGTCACATAAGCTCCATATCAGATCCATGTGAGGAAATGGGTTTGTTTGGGTGAGGCTGCGCCAGCATCAACTCCCCGGAGTCCATGGTACTCCGCCTCTACTCCACAACAACCTCCTCTCCTGGGACAGCTCTGCTTTCAGCAATGCTCTGTTATTGCTGTTTTACCGCAGAGTCATGTAAATTGGTGTTAATGCTCTATTAAACAGACAGAGGCATGAGCCAGAGCATCTTAGTTAATAGACAGTTCAATTTCCATCAGGCTTGTTGAAACAATTTACCCTCCGATTTAATTTTATTTGCTGGCACGGTGACGGTTCCTGGTTCTCACTCATCGTCATTCACATGGGCACACTCTCTAGCAAGGAAGTAAGACCTCTCTCCTGCCCCTCTTCCCACACCGGTTAAGGTGAAGGCACAAACTGCATCCTTTGAGGGGCCTTTCTTGGGAGCTCTGCTGCCAACAGACAAATGGGGTGGGCAGCATCACTGGCCAGCAACAAGGGGGAAGGAGAAGGGAAGAAATCATTGCTGCCCAGTGACCCCTGAAACTGCGCAGAAGCTTGGTCTGACATGGTGAATCCAAACCCCCGATCTTTACAGGGTTTTCTCTGCAACATGGTCTAGTTGTTTAACCTCTTCCTTTGTGGTTGAACACTTGAATGTAGCATGATGTAAGTAGCATGCGAAAGTATCCGGATTGAAAAGAAGATAAAGATTGACATTAAAACATATTTTTCTTAGGATAATTTCTTTTAAGTAACATTCTAGGCCAATGTGTCTTAAACCCTGGGCTTCTTAGTACTTCGGGATGGTTTATGCAAATTGTGAGTCTTGAGAGCGTATTTGTTTCCCGGGACAGCTGTAACAGAGAACCGCAGACTGGGTGGTTTAAAACAACAGTTACTCTCACAGTTCTGGAGACGAGAAATCTGACAGCAAAGTGTTGGCAGGGCTATGCTCCCTCTGAAATGTGTAAGAGAGGACCCTTCCTTGCCTCTTCTGGCTTCTGATGGCAGCCAGCAATCCCTGGGTGTTGCTTGGCTTATATTTGCATCAATCCAGTGTCTGCTCCGTCGTCACCTGGCTGTTTCCCTGTGTACCTGCGTCTCTGTACCTCTTCCCATCTTGGATGGACTCCAGTCGTACTGGATTTGGGGCCCACCCCACTCCAGTACAACCTCATCTTAATTTACTTAATTCCATCTGCCATGACACTATTTTAAAATAAGGTCACATTCTGAGGTCCTGGGCGTTAGGACTTCAGTGTATTTTTGGGGGGAGCACGATTTATCCCATAACAAGAGAGGCACAGAACCCAAGGTTTCCTGGACTTAGGCTCACAGCGAGTGCTCTGGAACTGCTGACCTGTGGAACGTGTGTGAAGCGAGCCCTGCGCCCTCTGAGTGCTGGCCCATCAACTTCTCCAGTTCACTTTGAACGTCACTGTCAACATCACTTTCCCGTCTTTCAGGTATGCTTACATTTCAATTTCCTGGAGAAACATGGAACTTACCACCCACGGGAGGGACTCCTGCATTTTGAGTGAGACAGCGCAGCCACCCTGCCCCTGCCAAGCCCCTGTACTTGCTCATCCAAACGGAAACTGGGACCCTCTCTAAGTGTGTGCCTGCTGCCATCTGGTGGTGGGGTCTGGGTTTCTTGTTTGTTTGGTTTGGTTTTTTTTTTTTAAGAAAAACGGAGAATTTGTCTCTGCCAAGATTAATGCTGCTTCAAAGTGCAAACCGTTGGAGGCAGCTGCTCACTGTGGCTCCTCTGCCCTCCTGCCCCACCCAGCATCGCCCAAACAGTGGGGCTCAGAGAAGGATGTGGAACAGATTCTCCCCTCGGGTCTTTACAGGGAGGATGGCTCAGCTTGAAGTTGGACTTCAGCCTCCAGAACTGTGAGAGAATACATTTCTGTTGTTTTAAACTATCCAGTTTGTGACACTGTTACATAGGCCCTAGGAAACTAATACAATCAGGCATCTCCTTAAATACTAAGCAACCAATGTTTTTTAGCAAGAGCCATCTTGTTTTGTGAAAATTATGTCTCAATAATTTATTCTTAGAGAAGAAATAAGATTGGGAAATAATCTACTAGCTCAGATGATTTTTTCATTTGCAGAAAAACAATTATGAATGTCTACAGAAGATAAATATAATACTGATAAATGTTATCTAATATTACTCTAGAATATGACTTTTTTCTATGAAAGCTTTTGTGACCAATAATCACCACAGAGTTTCTGTCTTCTTGTCAAAATGCATGTGGCTAAGCTCTTTCATATAAAGGCATTGATTTCAAATGACAATATAACACAATGATTGCATAATTAATATGATTTTTCTTTTGTGAGCCCCGATCTGTGACCTGAGTAGCACTGTTTGGATATTGCTTGGGTGAGGAAAATAAACACTTAGGAAATCCCTCAATGTCAAAATTAATGTTTTGACAGAGGCGGAAACAGTCTCACTTGGTGAAGCATGTTCTTGAACTGGCCCCAACTTTCTGAGACCCGTATTTTCTTTCAAGCATCTTTTCCTGAGAACTCTTTGAAGAGCCTCTCCCTGAACCCTTCATAGCTCCACTTAAATGTTCATTGGGTTAGATAATGCACAAAGCCTGTGAAATCCCAAACTCTTTCCCCAGGGAAAGGAAGGAGTGAGGCAAAGTTAGGATTGGAATATGTGATTTGCTGGGAGAAGCAGAAATATAACCTGTGGTTCTCACTCTATAATGCCCCATGTCTGGACCATATCATTTCCAACACCACCAAATTCTATGCAAACAACTCTTCCCAGTCCCATAGTTTTCTTCCCAGATAAGGCCCCTGGGCTCTCATCTGAACTGCCACATGCCTTCCTGGCCACAGCCTCTATTGGCACCTGATTTTGTGACCAGATTAAGCTTCCTTAATATAGTCACTTCCATTCTTAAAACTTTGAATTTGTATTTACTGGGAGTTTATTATGTGCAAGATACTGTGCTGTAAGATAGCATGCAAAAAATCTTCAATGAACGTTTGATGTTTAGAGTACTTTGCTCTTCTGGCTGGTGTAGGGGCTTGGTTTGCGTTTCTGTGAAGTTCCCAGGTGCGGCTGCTGCTCCAGGACCACACTGTGAGGACTCCTGCTCTAATTCGTTCGCTCTGCCGTGGCTGTGGAGGTAGCTCTTCATTTTCTTTTCTTTTCGGGGCAGTGGAGTTTCTTACAAGGTGCCTCATCCTGAAAATTCAGTGGGGTAATGTAGATAAAGGGTTAACACGGTGCGCCCATAGTAATACATGATGGAAGTTGACATCGGACAACCCTTCCGTGGGTTGCTGTTAGTGAGTGTGTGTTGTGTATAGGGGAGGGCAATTAGGTTGAAAAAGATTTATGAATTCCTTCTGTGTTTTTCCAACCTCACATCTGAACTGAGACAAGATGATGTAGTACCATATAGGCACGTCCTATTTCAAGCTTTGAACTTGACCACTTAATACAGCACTTGACAGAGATGTTTGATAATAGTTTGCTTGTGTGACCTATTAGGACTGTTATAGCTCACTCAATGCCCCAAAAGGTCTCTTTCCCGAAAACTTTCAATTCCTCTGGCTACTACTGCAAATACACAGGTATGATGTTAGGAAAGCAGGAAGGAAAGTGGACACAGGGATCATCAGATTTAATATCAGCATTGAGAGTTAAAAATCATCCGTGAGGCTGGACGCGGTGGCTCGCGCCTGTAATCCTAGCACTCTGGGAGGCCGAGGCGGGTGGATCGCTCAAGGTCAGGAGTACGAGACCAGCCTGAGCAAGAGCAAGAACCCCTCTCTACTGAAAAATAGAAAGAAATGATCTGGACAACTAAAAATTTATATATAGAGAAAAAATTAGCCGGGCACGGTGGCGCGTGCCTGCAGTCTCAACTACACGGGAGGCTGAGGCAGAAGGATGGCTTGAGCCCAGGAGTTTGAGGTTGCTGTGAGCTAG
>CAUYSK010119787.1:0-32579 GCA_963575035.1 Avahi laniger
TGCCAACCATGAAATCCACTACAGTCCCAACAGCAGTCAAGGGACCTGGCTCCAAACTCTACTGACTGGAATCTCAGTGAAAATATCATCAGCCCATGGATGAAATATGGGAAGATATTTAACTTCTAAAACGAGTCTATATTGACCGAAAGAGGTAAGTGCTGCTTCACATTCAGGGACATAAACACAAGAACACACAAATCATAAACGATCAGGAAAACCTGATCACCGCCAAAGAAAACTAATAAATTTCTAGTAATCATCTGCAAAAAATGGAGATTAAAGAATTGGCTAACAAAAAAATTAAAATAATCACCTTTAAAAAATCTCAATCAGATACAAAAAGAGCACAGATAACAAAAAAGGTTTTTGTAACAATGCATGAACAAAATGAGAATTGTAATAGAGAAATGAAAACCATAAAGAAAACTCCAAAGAGAAATCTTAATGATGAAGTACACAACTCAAGAACTAAATGATGTAATTAAAAGCTTTAACAGGAGACTCAATCATGCAGAATAAAACTTCGGCAAACTGCTTTCATTTGAAAGCAGCCAAATAGAAGAAACAAATGAAAAAGTAAAGAAAGCATATGGGCTTTATAGTGCCTCATAAAGTGAACAAATATATGCATTTTTGGATTTTCAGAGAGGAGAGAAAGAAAAGAATAAATTTTTAGATTTTTAGAAGATATAATGTCTTAATACTCTTCAAATCTATTATAGAAAATCAAATTGACATCCGGTTTTAGGAAGCTCAAAATACCTAAAGCAAGAAAAACCTAACGAACGTTGCCCAAAGACACATTACATTTAAAACGCCAAGATTAAAAGACAACGTGAGAAACTTGACAGCAGGAAGAGACTAAGAGGTTTCCCACATACGAAAGAACATCTACAATGTTATCAGCATATTTTCCAGCAGAAATCTTGCAGACCAGGTAGAACTTGCACGATATACTCAGAATGCTACAAGAGCAATAGAAAAACCTCTGCAAGGAAGAGTGTGTTTAGGAAAGCTGTCTTTTGGGATTGATCAACATGTTCTTAAACAAAACAAAAAACTGAGGGAATTTATTACCAACAGATCTGTCTTACAAGAAATGCTATAGGGAATTACGCAAGTTAAAATGATGGAATGCTAACAATATAAAAACTTCAAAGTATTTATCTCATTGGAAATGCTAAATAAATAGTAAAATTCACTATACTCTAATAGTGTAGTAGTGGTGCATAAATCACTTTCAACTCTAGTTATAAAAGTTACAAAGGCATTTAAAAATAATTACAGCTAAAATATTTTGTTAATGCATACATAATATAAAAAGTAAAGTATAACATGCATAGTATTAATATAAACCGTGTACAGAAGAAGAAAGGTGAATTTTTTATGTATAAAAGTTAAATTGTCTTAAATTACATTGTTAGTTGTTTTATGAAAGTCTCATGATGACCACTGAGAAGAATAAACTGTAGCAGATACACAAAATAAAAAGAGAAAGTAATCAAAGGTCATAACAGCAAAAACAATACACAAAAGGCAACGCAAGGGAATGCAACAAAAAAGAAAGAAACAAAGGAACTATAAACCGACAGAAAACAAGAAAATCACAGTAGCCAGTCCTTTTCTATCAATAATTACTTTAAAAATAAAAAGGTTAAATTATCCAATAAAAAGACAGCCATTGGTTAAATGTAGCCTTCAAAATTTAAGTTAAAATTTAATGGCCACTATGATGGAATTAAGGGACGAGAGCTTCCGGAAGTTATTAGGCCAGGAGGGCTGTGCTCCCACTGGCAAACACTCTTCCCTCTTATGTCTTCCTCCATGAAATGTCACAGCAAAAAGGATTTCACCAGAGGCCAGTGCCATGTCACTGGTCATGGGTCTTCCCTGCCGCCAGAATCATGACCCAAATAAACTTCTATTCTTTCTAATTTACCCCGTCTTTGTTACTCTGTTAGAGCAGCAGAAAATGAAGTAAAACTGACACAGTGGCTAAATAAACACAAAAACATTAAGTATTTCTGCTGTTCACAAAAGTCTCACTTTTGATTTAAGGACAAAGAAAGGTTAAAAGAGAAAGGATGGAAAAGGATATTCCACGCGAATGACACCCACAAAGAGTGCAGGGGTGACAACACTCATATTAGACACAATAGCCTGCCCAGGAAGACCTCTCACAAGACTCAAAGAGTTTGCTACATAATAATAAAGGTCAATTTCTGACAAGGATGTAGCAACTAAAATTACATATGCACCCAACACTGGACCACCTAAATATGTGAAATGTGATGCCTTTAGGTTTGTTCTTTCTCAACATTCTGTTGTCTATTTGGGGTCATTTGTGGTTCCACAGAAATTTTAGAATGTTTTTCTATTTCTTTGAAAAATGCCATTGAAATTTTAATAGGAATTGCATTGGATATATAGTTTCTTCTGTGTACTATGAGTATTTTCTGAATAACAAATGTTCCAATCTATAAATAAGGGGTATCTTTCCATTTGTTTCTCCAATTACTTTTATCAATATGCTACATACTTTTGCTGAACAGAACTTTCAAATCTTTGTTAAAATGAGTCTTAAAAACTGTATAAAAAATAAAAAATAAACTAATTTTTGATGATTTTGTAAATGGGATTGTTATCTTAAATTTTTTCTCCGATAGTTTATTGTTAGTGTATAGAAACGCACTAATTCTTGCATCCTGATTTTGCAATCTACAATTTTATTGGATGGCTTAAAAGTGAACATTAACAAAATTGTAGGAAGAAACAGAAATTCAATAGCAGGAACTTTAATACAAAATGGACCTAACAGACATTCATGTAATATTCCATCCGATAGTATGAGAATACATATTCCTCTTAAGAACATATGGAATGTTCTCCAAGACAGATCAAATGTTGGACCAAGAGAAAAAGTACCTTTCAATTTAAGAAAATGAAAATTATATCAAGCTTCTCCTCTTATCACAATGGTATAAAACTGGAAATCAATAGCAGGAAGAAAACTGGAGGACTCAGAACTGGAAGACTTATTTAGCCACTCTGTGGACATTAAACAATAGGCTCCTAAACAACTCAACAGTGAAAGAGAAAACTGAGAGGCACATAAAAGATACCCTGAGACACAGGAAGCTGGGAAGACAACAAAGCAGAACTTCTGGGATGCAACTACCTAGTTCTAAGACAGAAGTTTATACTGATAAATTCTTCCATTAAGAGAAAAATAAAGATCTTAAATAAACAACTTAACTTTAATCCCCAAGGAACATGAACAAGAACAAAATAATCCCAATGGTAGCATAATGAAGGAAATGAAGATTCGAGCACAAAGAAATTAAACAGAAACTAGAGAGACAATGGAAAAGATCAAAGAAACTAACTTGAGTTTTTTAAAGACAAGACTGACAAACGTTTGGCTAGATTAACAAAGGGGTAAAAAAGGAGAAGACTCAATATTACAAATGAAAGAGAAGACATTACAACTAATGCCACAGAAATAAAAAATCTGGTAAAAGCTTACTAACAATTATATGACAGCAAATTGCATAAATTAGAAGAAATAAATAAATTCCTAGAAACAAACCACTCACCAAGATTAAATCATGAAAAAACAGAAATCCTGGACAGATCAATGAGAAAGAAAATTAAAGCAATAGATAAAAATTTCTCAAAACATAAATCTGAAGGCTGGGTCACTTTACCAGTGAATTTTATAAGCATTTAAAGAAAAATTAATGCCAGTGCTTCTCAAACACTTTCCAAAATCCAGAGGGAAGAGACACTTCCAAACTCATTTTACAAGGCCATCATTACTCTCATACTGAAGCCAGATAAAAACAATACAAGGGGCAGGGGGCGGGGGGAGAAAAAACCTACAAGCCAGTATCCCTGCTGAAGATACAAGTGAAAGTTCTCAACAAAACATGAGAAACCAAATTCAACAATATGTTGAATGGATCACACACCATGATCAAGTGGGATTCATCCCTGGGATGCAGGGATGTTTCAACATACACGAATCAGTAAAAATCATATACCGTAGTAACAGAATAAAAAATAACAATAATATAATCATCACAAAAGTTGGAATAAAAACACTTGACAATATCAAATATACTTTCAGTATAAAAACTCAAAAAATCATACGTTCCAAAGTATGTAAGTATCTCAACATGATAAAGGCCATGTATAAGAAGCCCCTGGATACTATTATACTCAACAGTGACACACTGAAGGTTTCCTCTGGCTTCAGGAACCAGACAAGGAAGCCCAATCTCACCACTTTTATTCACCAAAGTACTGCAAGACTGAGACACGGCAATTAGGTTAGGGGGAAAAGAGGCATTCAAATCAGAAATGAAGAAGTAAAATTCTCTCTGCTGGGACGTGAGGTAATCGTATATATAAAAAAACCTTAAAGACTATACAAAAAAATATTTAAAATAAATACATCCAGTAAAGTTACAGATCATAAAATCAACATGCAACAATCCTTTACATTTCTATGCAGTAAACTGAGAAAAAAGTTAGGCAAACAGTCCTATTTACAAAAGCATAAAAAGGAGTACAGTTCTTATGATTCAATTTAACAAAGAAGTGAAAGATCTACTCAGCAACATCTATAACATAATGATAAAAGTAAATGAAGAAAACAATGGGAAGATACCTTGTTCATAAATTGGGAAAATTAATATTGATGGAATGTTCATAGTACACAAATCAAACTGCAGATCCAACGCAATTCCTAATCAAATTTCAATGGCATTTTTCACAGAAACAGAAAAAATTCTGTTATTTCTATGGAACCACAAATGACCCCAACTAGACAACACAATTTCAACAAAGAAGCCGGGCGCGGTGGCTCACGCCTGTAATCCTAGCTCTCTGGGAGGCCGACGTGGGCGGATCATTCTGAGCTCAGGAGTTCGAGACCAGCCTGAGCAAGAGTGAGACCCCACCTCTACCAAAAATAGAAATTAATTGGACAGCTAAAAATATATATAGAAGAAATTAGCCGGGCATGGTGGCACACGCCTGTAGTCCCAGCTACTTGGGAGGCTGAGGCAGTAGGATTGCTTGAGCCCAGGAGTCTGAGGTTGCTGTGAGCTAGGCTGACGCCATGGCACTCGCCCCGGGCAAGTGTTTGTTACTGTGCCACAAAAAAAAAAAAAAAAAAGAGCTCATTTGTAATTTAACACATTTACACCTGTATTTAATTAACTCAGGTCTTTAGAACAGATTTATATCATGTATTGAGAAGCAGTATAGTAGTGGTCATTATGTTATTGCTAATAGTTACTAGCTGTGTGATCTTTGATATGTTACTTAATTTTGAAATTGCAGTGGTTTAAAGGAGTTAATGAACTCCTATCCAAATCACCAATTTATTCTCTAGAAATGATAGACTGGTAAAATTTTGCAAATATTTGCAGAACGAATTTAAGACCTTCTTAGGATGATGATAATACTAGTTTTAATAATAGCTAACAATGAATATTGACTATCAGGGACTATTCTAAGTATTTTACACATATTCACTCATTTAATCTCCATTAAAAAAAACTCTAAGTAGGTTATGTTTATCAGCCCCATTTTACAGATATGGAAACTGAGACACAGAGAGGTTCAGTGGTTTGCCTGAGTCATTCATATAGTTAATAAGTACTGAAGCTAACAATAATAATAATAATAATATAGCAACAACCAATTAGATAGCATATTTTGAGCCAATCACTATTCTAAGTGTTTTATATATGTTAACTTGTGTAATTCAACGACTCTTTGAGGAGGTATTATTATCTTTATTTTCAGATGAGGAAACTAAAACATAGAAGGTTATATTAACTTTTCCATGGTTATAAATCTTTCATGCTTGTTTGGCAAAACCCCAACTGTAGTTAACAAACCACAAACCTCAAATGAGTCTTTAATTCTACCAACAAGTATACTATATTTTCATGGTCCGTTACTACTCTTCTAGACAACTCTTTCATACCATCTCTTCAAACCATCAATACTTCCTTTCTCTTACACTTCTAGTGATAATTTTTCTTTGTTAAATAGAGGCAATTTGAAGAGAAGTGCTACATCTGAAAGTTTTATACACAGAGTGAGGTTGGGGTTGAAGTTTAGTTTTTTCCTCAAATATCCAGGTCCCAAACCATTTGTTAAGACTTTATTTTTTCCACTGTATTACTGAAAAATCAATTGACTCCATAGGTCTGGAACAATTTCTGGCGTCCTTTTTTTGCTCTGTGATTTTTTTTTTATCCTTATGCCAATGCTACACCATCTTCATTACTGAGGCTTTATAGTAGTTCTTATTGTCATATAGCATACAACTTCTAACTTGATTCTTTTGTTTTTTCAAGATTGTTTTGGCTAGTCTAGATTCTTTGTGTTTTCACATAAATTTTAGAATCATCTTGTCAATTTCTTATCAAAAGACTACTGGAATTTTGATTAGAATCACTTCGAATCTGTTGATCAATTTGGGAGGATAATTCGTATCCTAACTGTATTGAGTCTTCCAATCCATGAAAATTCTCTCTATTTAGGTCATTAGTTTCTCTCAGCAGTGTTTGTGGTTTTAGTGTAGTGCTCTTACACATCTTTTGTTACATTTATTTCTAGATATTTGATATTTTCGAAGCTTTTATAAATGGTACTTTAAAATTTTTATTTTCTAATTGTTTCTTGCTAGTTTAAAGAAATATAATTGATTTTTAATGACTTGCATCCTACAAAGTATATAATTGATTTTTATACATTGAACTTATCTCTCAAGATTTTGCTAAATTCTATTCTATTAGATTTTTTCATAGATTCCTTAGGACTTTCTATCGTGTTAATATATATACAATCATGTCATCATTGAATAACAATAGTTTTACTCTTTCTTTTCATTTTCTTTTTGATGAATTAAGTATTCATCTTTCTTCAGTTTTCTGAATGTGAAAATCAGTAATGGCAGAAACAATGACAGCTTGCTTTCAACATAGTTCTGGTGATGGCCTCAGAGGTGGTAATGTTAATGGGAAAAAAAAAGTCAAACTCTATAAGATAATTTTAAAGAGATTTACTCTGAGCCAAATTTGAGGATCATGACCCGGAGCCACGCCCAAGAAGCCATGAACAAGTGGACTTAGTGTGGCTGGGTTACAGTTTGGTTTTATGCATTTCAGGGAGACAGGGTTATAGGTCAAGTCATAAATCCATATGTGGGAGGCATACATTGGTTTGGCCTGAAAAGGTGGGCCATCTCCAAGGGGGGAGAGGACTTACAGGTTATAGGTGGATTTAAAGATTCTTTGGCTTGTAGTTGGTTAAAGACATAAAGCTTTGTCTAAATGTTTGGAATGTTTTAACATAAGGAGCTGTTTATCAGAGATAAGCCACAGGACATAGATTTGTTCTGTAAATTGAGGACCTGCAGGTTTGTCTTGCATACCCTTAGGCCTGTTAATGGGTTGCAAAGGATGTCCCCAAGAAGAGAGTGGGGCATGATGAGGCATGTCTGACCTCCCTCCTCTGATAGGCAATTTAGTTTTAGGATATTCCTTTGGCCACCAGGGGGTCCATTCAGTCAGCCAGTGGTGGGGAGGTGAGCCTTAAAATTTTATTTTAGTTCACAGTAACTTCACTAACATAAAGGTCATTCCAGAAGACCAAGCCTGGAACCTGTTCCTTCAATCTTTCTGATACACTTAATTTCCTTTATTAAATTCCTTCCTGCTTAAACCTGAACTGAAATGATTTAGTATTTGGTACAGAAAGTGAGATATGGGCAAAAAAAATTTTAAAAAATAGAATCTCAGACTAATTATTGCAAAAAAAATATGTAGTATTTTGCTAATTTGTGCTAGTAGAAACTTAGGGGAATATTATTAGAAATAGATTCATTCCAGGAATGAAGGAATACAACTTTAGATTTGTCAAAGTTTGATGACATAGATATAATTATCAGATTCTGGATTTAGTGTGCTAGCTTAAACAGCTTTTTTAAAGTAAAAACAGTTTGCTAAATTGACAGGTTGACAGAAACCTGGACTATCTGGTGGCTTATGCTAAGTAAATTTAGAATGCCAGAAATTTCTTGTTAAAAAGTAGAGCAAGAAATCCAAAGACTTTGGGAAATAAAAATGTTAAGAGAGGATTTATCATCTCCCCTTTAACCAAACGCTGAGGAATATCTTGGAAAGGTAAGTCCACCATTCTTGAAAAAGCCTTATAGTGGCTATTTTATGCAGCCTAGAATGAAGATGGGAATGTACTCTTAGATTTCCTTAGAGATGATAGGATTCCAGAGTGGCAGAAGCCAATTTACAGCATTTTACTATATAGGAGAAAATAGTACCAGAGTGATCACAAGGATGTTTGATTAAGAAATCCTTGAGAATTATTCATTGTCACGGTGTCTCTAAGACTAATTAATCATGATGTTTCTGAGACTGAAATGGGTAAGCACACCAGTAAGGTCTTGGTCTGTATAACCAGAATTTATTTTTATTTTTAGCAAATAGAGGTCTACCTTGAATAATGACACGAATACTCACATCGCCTCATTGAATTACCAGACCTTAGCCAGTTTATATACCCAGAACCTCTTAAGTGAAGGGGAGGTCAGGTATCCTTGAGGAAAAACCCTGTTGACACTGCCACAAGTATGGACTGTAAACTTCTTGCTTTACTTTCCTTAAAGGGATCAGAGGCTTTTCACAAGGGTGACTGCACTGGAGAAAGGGAAGCACCCAGACTTTTCAGGATTAGTGCACAATAGCTTTGATATGATTCTAATCCCTGGGGACCTGAATACCTCTGTGTTTCACTAATATGATAAAGGTTTAGAGCGGTCAGATAATAAGTGAAGTTTTGGCTAAATCAGTCTCATGGTGTGCTAAATTGGTTTGCAAATTTTGCCTATATTGTTTCCTTGATTCCTTAGTAGATACTTTGAAAGGATTTACTCAGCAACTGGCAGAATTCACAATGCTTCCTTGTCCTTTGCAGCATGGGCAATAAGGAATGTTATGGTAGTGTTAACAGAAAAAAAAAACAAACTCTGTAAAATAATTTAAAGATGTTTATTCTCAGTTGAATATGAGTGACTGCTGGCCCCGTGAACATTTCTCAGGTGGTCCTGAGAAAATGCACCCAAGGCAACCAGGTTATAGTTTGATTTGATACATTTTAAGGACACAAGAATTGTAGGTGAAATCATAAATCAATACATGGAAGGTATACATTGGTTTGGCCCAAGAAGGCGGTACATCTCAGACGTCTTGGAGTGGTGGCTTACAGGTTATAGGTGGATTCAGAGATTCTGTGATTTGTAATTGGTTAAGGAAATAAACCTTTGTCTAAAGGCTTGGAATCAGTAGAAAGGAATGTTTTAAGATAAGGAAGTCTGTTAATTATAGAGCAAGCCACAATATACTCAAAGTGGTCTGTTAAACAAATTGATGGTTTGCAGGTATGACTTAGCCTTTGCCTTGCACCATGGCCTTTGGTCCAGTTTGCAATTAGTCTAAACTCCAAAAGCGAGAAGATGTAAGAAGGTGTGTCCGAGCTCCCTTCCCTTCATGACCAGAAACTCAGTTTTAAGGTTTTTGGGGGGTTCCCTTGGCCAACAGAGGGTCTGTTCAGCTGGGGGGGAGGGTGGTAGTTTAGTGTACAGTAAAAAAGGCCAAATGAAATATGATGAAACTATCTATTCCTTACCAAAATAGTAAACTGTAGCGTTACCAAACTCCTGGAAGAACTGTAGAGTTTTGTGCCATGATAAAAACTTGAAAATGGCAGGAAGGGTGATTCTTATCATAGCCACATTAAACTCACCAAGTTGGTCTGTGCAGAAGATTGATGGGTCTTAGCATCAGGTGATGACAATTGTAGCTGCTACTTCTTATATGGTCTCTTTACTAGAGCACATTATCACAGCCTTGTGCTCCTGTTATAACACTCACAATCTGGAAAATGTTTTTTTTCTCCATCCCAATTAGTAGAGAAAACCAAAAGTAGTTTCTTTCAGCAAATAGTAATAGCAGTAGACTGTCATTGTCTTGCCTAAGGGCTGTGTCAATTCTGGCTTTCTGTCATAATCTAGTTCCTAAGAAACTTGATCATATCATGATCCCCTTGGACCTAATGAACAGGAAATAGCAAATACTCCAGATATCTTAGGTAAGCCATAAGTTTGTTAGAGGGTGGGTCATAAGCCTCAACAAAATACAGGAATCTATGCAGTAAAATTTTAGTTCCATGGTCTGGGACATGTTAAAATATTCTCTTATGAAAATAAGGTTTTTGCACCTTGCCCCAGCTACCATTGAGAATGAGACAAAACACTTCATGAACTTTTCTAGAATATGGAGAGAGATATACCACATTTGGATGTGCTGCTATACTTTTTTTTTAAACCAAGTAAATTAAAAGACGGCCAACTTTGAGTAGGACTTAAATAAGAAAAGACTTGTAAGGTGATCCACGAGGCATTGCAAGCAATGCTGCCACTTGTGTTTTAATGTCCAGCTTATCCAATGATGCTTGATGTGTAGCAGGTTGGAATGCTGAATGGAGTCTGTACAAACCCTCGTAGAAGAATCACGGCTCAGAGCCCTTGGGTCTGGGAGCAAAAGCATGCCATCCTCAGCAAAAATTAATAATTGTTGGATATTTGTATTGTTTCAAACTTTTACCTATTATGAACAGTGCATACGAATAAGAGAGGAATATACTTATGTCTAAAATTGCTGTAAATGCCTATATATAACTTAAATAATGCCTGATTTTATTTTAAAATGATTGTACAAATTTGCACTCATATTAGGAATCCAAGAGATTTCCTGTTGCTCTACATCCTCAATAATACATACTGTCTTCACACTTTAAAATGTTTGACACTCACTCTGGCAGATGCTTAATGCTATTTCACTGTGGTTCAAATTTAATTTTTCCTGAGATTATAAAGTTAATCATGTTTTCATATCTTATGAACCTCATCTTGATAACCTTCCCTTTTTTAAAATTACCTCTTCAAGTATTTCTGCTCGGTTGTCTGCCATTTATTAATATTTTTAATTAGTAGGAATTTTTAATATACTCTAAGATAGTCCTTTGATCCCTCTATGTGTTGCAAATATTCCCCCCTACTTTGTGGTCTGTCAGTGGTCTACCTTGCTGAATACATTAAGTATTCTATATTCGTAACTTTTCTCACATTCTTTTTGTATGTCTGAGAATATGTTAGAATCACCTTTTATTAGTATGTTACTATTAATGTGTATCATTTTACTCCCTGTGGTTTCTGCCTTATGTAGGTTTCTATGTGTTGTCACAAGTTGTTCTTATATAAATATTATCACTTTTATATTACAAAGTGTCCTTCTTTGACACATTTAACAGCAGGCCTCAATCTTTTTGGCACCAGTGACCGGTTTCATGGAAGACAATTTTTCCATGGACAGTGGGGGATGGTTTCAGGATGATTTTGCAGCTGCTCTCCAGCATTAGCATCACTGTCTTAGCTCCACCTCAGATGATCAGGCATTAGATTCTCATAAGTCACACACAACCTAGATCCCTCGCATGCGCAGTTACAGTACAGTTTACAGTAGGGTTTGTGCTCCTATGAGAATCTAATGCCCCTGCTGATCTGACAGGAAGTGGAGCTCAGGCAGTGATGTGAGCGATGGGGAACAGCTGTAAATACAGATGAAACTTTGCTCACTGGCCCACTGCTCACCTCCTGCTATGGGGCCTGGTTCCTAACAGGCCACAGACCGGTACTGGTCCATGGCCCAGTACCAGTCGATGGCTTGGGGGCTGGGGGCAGCAGCATTTAATGCTGTTTTGGTCTGAATTTTTCCTTATTGCATATCAAGATGCTTTGCTTTCTTTTGTTTACATTTATTTGGTATACCCCCATTCTCTACCCATCTCCTCTTTTTTGGTCTTTCTGAGTCACTTTGTTTTTGGTATATCTCTATATACAGTCTAGAATTCCTGACCTCAAGTGATCCTCCCACCTTAGCCTCCCAGATTGCTAGGATTACAGGATTGTCTTGGGGGTCTTCTTCATGAATTCTTTCCCTAGGCCAATGTCTGTAAGAGTTTTTCAACATTTTCTTCTATAATTCTTATGTTTGTGCCTTACATTTAAGTCTGTTATCCATCATGAGTTGCTTTTTGTGAGAGTTAAGAGGTGTGGATCCTGTTTTCGTCTTCTACATGTTGCTATCCCATTGTCCCAACACCATTTATTGAATAGGGATTTTTTTCCCCAGTGTATGTTTTTGTTTGCTTTGTCAAAAATCAGCTGGCGATATGTGGATGATTTTATATCTGGACTCTCTATTCTGTTCCATTAGTCTATGTCTCTGTTCTTGTGCTAGTACCATGCTAGTTTGGTTAGTATATCCTTGTAGACTAGCTTGAAGTCTGGTAAATTGATGCCTCCCAATTTGTTCTTTTTGCTTAAAGTTGCTTTGGCTATAGAGGGTCTTCTCTGGTTCCATATGAAGTATAGAATTATTTTTATTAAGTCTTTGAAGAAATGCTGTTGGTACTTTATTAGGGATTTCATTGAATCTGTAGATCATGCTGGGCAGTATAGACATTTTAACAATGTTGATTCTACCGATCCATGAGCATGGTATGTTTTTCCATTACTTTATGTTCTCTGCTATTTCCTTCCTCAGTGTTTGATAGTTCTCCCTGTAGAGGTCTTTCACTTCCTTAGTTAAATATATTTCTAGGTAATTTATTATCTTTGTTGCTATTTTGAAAAATATTGAGTTTTTGATTTGATTCTCAGCTTGACTGTTATTGGTATATATGAAAGCTACTGATTTGTATACACTGATTTTGTAGTCTGAGATTTTGCTGAATTTATTTATCAATTCCAGTAGTCTCATGGCAGAATCTTTGGGTTTTCTAGATATAAGATCATATTGTCCACAGAGTGATAATTTCACCTCTTCTTTCCCCATTTGGATGCCCTTGATTTCCTTCTCTTGTCTGATTGCTCTGGCTTAGGACTTCCAGCACTATGTTCAATAGAAGTGGTGATAGTGGGCAACTTTGTCTGGTTCCAGTTGTAAGTGGGAATGCTTTCAATTTTTCCCCATTCAGTATGATGTTGGCTGTGGATTTGTCATATATGGCTTTTATCATTTTGAGGTCGGTCCCATCTATGCTTATTTTGTTAAGTGTTCTTATCATAAAATGGTGCTGAGTTTTGTTAGATGCTTTTTCTGCATCTGTTGAGAGGATTATATGGTCTTTGCTTTTGTATCTATTTATGTAGTGAATTGCATTTATAGATTTGTGTGTGTTGAACCATTCCTGCATCTCTGGGATGAAGCCCACTTGGTAATGATGGGTTATTTTTTTGATGAATTCAGTTTGCTAGGATTTTTGCATCTATATTTATAAAGGATATTGGTCTGTAGTTTTCTTTTTTTGTTGAGTTCTTTCCTGGCTTTGGTATCAAGATGATGTTGGCTGCATAAATCGTGTTGGGCAGGATTCCTTCCTTCTCATTGTTATGGAATAATTTCTGCAGGATAGGTACAACTTCTTCTCTGTAGGTCTGGCAAATTAGAGTGTGAAACCATCTGGTTTGGGAATTTTTTTTGTTGGAATATTTTTTATCACTGTTTTAATTGCATTACTTGATACTGGGCTATTCAGGAATTCTATTTCTTCCTGATTGAGCCTGAGGAGGCAGTGTGTTTCTAAGAATGTATCCATTTCCTCCATATTTGCAAGTTTATGTGCATATAGATTTTTATAATATTCAAAGATGATATTTTGTATTTCCATGGTATCAGGCCAAGGGAGGAGGATTGCTTGAGGTCAGGAATTTGAGATGAGCTTGAGCAAGAGTGAGACACCATCTCTACAAAAACTAGAAAAAATTAGCTGGGCATGGTGGTGCACGTCTGTAGTCCCAGCTACTTGGGAGGCTGAGGCAGGAGCATTACTTGAGCTCAGGAGTTTGTGGTTTCAGTGAGTTATGATGACACCACTGCACTCTAGCCAGGGTGACAGAGGGAAACTCTGTTTCAAAAAAATTAAATAAATAAATAAAAATAAAAACAGAAACACAGAGGAGATAAGATATATTACAATTAGATGTAAACTTCTGTGCTAAAATTTTGAAAATGTGATATAATCACCAATTTTCTAGGTAAATATAAATTATCCAAATTGACTCAAGATGAATAACCATCTTAGAACAATTTTAAAGTTATCATAACAAGTAATTGAGACTAGAAATCTTGTTTCTAGGAAGGAAGTCCTATTTGGAAAGAAAAATAATGAATTCCTTTTTTTTTTTTTTAAGTTTGACTTGCCTGTGCATCATGTCCAAGTAATAGTGGAATGGAAAGACTAGAGCATTAGAAACAATCTGTAGCTACAAATAGAAAATTGGAAGTTTATCACCATATAAGTTAAAAAAATTCGTGGCTAAAATGCATTATCAAATGCTTCTAGACAAGTGAAAAAGCGTGTGTCACCCTACCAGATATTACTAATTTTCATGTTTTGCTTACAGACAAGTGAAAAACAGTGTACCACTCTACCAGATCTTATTGATTTTCCTTCATATCCTTGTCAACCTGTTCTTCCTTCAGGAATAACTGATATCCCTTTATTACAGATGGAAAGTAAGTATGATGATATTGTAAATACAGATGATTCTGTGAGGTGAAATTAAATAATGTTACAGGGGAGTTATTGTTTAATTGGTATAGAGTTTCAGTTTTAGAAGATAAAATAGTTCCAGAGATGGATGGTGGTGATGGTTGCAAAATAATGTGAATGTACTTTATGCCAATGAACCGTACATTTAAAAATGATAAATTTTGTTACATGTGTTTTAACATAATTAAAAAGTTAAATTATATGGATTTTATGTCGATTACTACATATGTTTAATCACTAATATTATTTCATTTTAAAAAATATAATCTAGTCTGGGTGTGGTGGCTCACACCTATAATCCTAATACTTTGAGAGGCCAAGGTGGAAGGATCACTTAAGGCCAGGAGTTTGGGCCTGAGCAATATATCAAGACTTCATCTCTACAGAAAATATAAAAATTAGCCAGGTGTAGTGACACACACCTGTAGTCCCAGCTAAAGGAGACTAAGGCAAAAGGATCACTTGAACCGAGGAGTTTGAGGTTACAATGAGGCATGATGATGCCATTGTTCTCTAGTCCAGGAAACGGAGCAAGACCCTGTCTCAAATAATATATATATATATATATATTCTCTCTCTCTCTCTCTCTCTCTCTTTCTCTCTCTCTCTCTCTCTCTCTCTCTCTCTCTAAATTATACTTTTTCCATGTAAGATTTAAGTGTAATAACTTTGGGTCCAAGATAAATTTACCAAAAGATTTAAAAACCAAAATATATAAGCATAATTACTTGAGCTTTACTTAGTTTCTACACATATATGGAAATTCAGAAAAGACACACTATTTTATAAATCCCCTTATGTATCACTCTTAGAAACTGAAATGGTTCCTCTGCATTTTCCATAGTGGTAAATGCTATATTGCAGCAGAAAAATAGTTTTGGGTAAAATTTATTCTTGCTGGTTTAGACACTTTTAAGTTTTACACTCCATATTTTAGGTTATAAACCATCTTTCAGCTTTTAGACATTGATGAATCTGGGATATAATCCATTTAGGGGAGAAGATTATCCAACAAATGAAACAAGTAAAGGAAGAAAGAAGATATCTGGAAAGAATTAGAGAAGAACTAATAAAAAAAGTTGAAAAGCTATTTAAACAAAGCAAATTGAAGCAATATCAGGGTAAATTTTATTACATACCTTTTATCACTATAAAGAAAATTTAAGTTTTACAGAATTGATACTTTTGGAATAAATAATAAAGTTGTAATTAATAGTTACTGTTTTACTATTATAGTTTAAGAGGTACATGATTGAGGTAAGTTCTGTATAGAAAACATGAAATCATGTTTCAATTCTATTTTATACCATAAATGCTTTACATAGAGTTTTAAAATTAAAACTCAAATATTTTTATAACTAAAATTCATTTTTTTGTTTATTCTTCCATTTGTTTATTATATAAGTATTTATCAAGTGCCTATTGAATCCAGCCACTGTCCTAGGGGCTATTAAGCTAACATAGTCTTGTCCTTGCCCTCATAGATCTTACAGTCCAGTGGGGAAATGATAGTTAAGCATTAATGATACATCCTGATGAATACTATGATAAAGGAATTCCAGAATTCTATGGATAGAAATACAAAGGAAGAACACCTAAATTAGATGGAAGGGATCAAGAGAGGCTTCCAGGAGAAGTGTTGGATATGATAGGATCTGAAGTTTGCTTCTTGGCTCTAGGTCCTTCAGGCATGCTTTTCCTCTGCCATCTACTTCTTCTCTTCCTACCTTCTCCTCCTGCCCTCTTCCCAGTTCACGTGACTATTTTCTAATCATTCAAGATAAGCTTAGATATCACTTACTCTAGAAGCCTTCCTGGAATCTCTTGGACTATCCTAGGAACTTCATCTTTTGGTATGTGTGTCTATATGCCTTGCTCAAGTGAATGAATGAGGGAAATTAAGAAAAGTAAGTCATTTTGTTGCAACAGAATTAGAAACAGTGTTGTTAAGACTGGTGGAAATGGAAAGATGAGCCAGGGTGAAGAAAGTGTATGATAACGGCTTAAGAGATGTTAAATGATTTGGGAAACCTGCATTTTGGGCTGTGTTTGAGGATTGTAAGGATGAAAGGTATACGTAGAATTAACAGCTTTTAGGATTCTCAATTTATAGTAAAATTGATGTTTCAGTACTGGAACTGACTGAGGTTTTATAGGCAATGTTAGGAGATATTTCTGAAGATCATGCCTCATAATGTTAAAGTGACATCTCGGAAGTGGTGACAATGACTCAGCATTGTTGTAGTGTTAAGAGAGCAATTTTATCAGACAAATTTGAACAATGGCCTAGAAATCACAGGACCTAGGTTCTAACCAAATCTATCTTTTATTTAGAAAAGTTATTTCTCCTTCTTCTGCCTCACTCTTTCTGTTTATAAAATGGGACTGATCAATCACTTTCTATTTCAACAGGAATATCTCAAGATACAAGGTATTTATCAGCCATTGAATATTTATTGAGCCTACTATGTATCAGACCTGTTTTAAGTGCTGGGAAGACAGCAGTGAACAAGATAGACATATCCCTCCCCTTAAGGAGCTTGCATACTAATGAAAGGAGACAGGCAACAAACAAATAAGTAAGACAGTATCAGCCACTGATCAGAGCTGAGAAGTCAGTTAAAAAGAGCATAGCAAAAAATGATGGGGCAAGGAAGAGTTGCTTTAGCTAGGATTTTCAGGGAAAACATCTCTGAGGAGATACTAAGATTCTATTAATAAGGAAGGAGTCAGGCATATAAAGAGGGGGAAAGCAGTCTGAACAGAAGGAACACTAAATATCAAGTTATGGAAGAAAAATGACCTTGTATTAAGGGCCTGAAATGAAGCCAGTGTTGCTGGAGCATGATAAATATGGAGGGATGAAGAGGGAGATAAAATCACAAAAATTCAGCAAGAAGTAGATAGGCCAAGTCAAGGAGTTTGAATTTTATTCTAAGTAAGATGGGAAGCCATTGGAGGATTTTAAGCTAGAGATTTACATGACTTAAAAAATATTTTAGAAAGATCATGACTGCTGTATGGAATAGCTTGTAGAGGGGCAAAAATGGAAGCAGAGAAACCAATTAGAAAGACAATGCAGCTTTCTTCAAAAGTATTGCTGGAAGTATTTTAGTAGCAGTACCAACAGAAGTTGCTGAGGGATTGGATAACAGGGCATGAGGGATATAAATAGCTAAAATCTTGAGCTAATGTTCTACATAGCTATATAATTTTAATCAAATCACCTTATAATGTAAAATTTTTAAACTGGGGGTGTTCATTTCTGTGATAATGTAAAAGAAATGAACATAAGCACATTCTGGTACACTAGTGTATAGTTTGTGTTTCTGTTAAGTTTGTATTTAGAATTTCATTGGTGTCCAAGTGATTTCCTAAACTAGTAGTATTTAATTTCCAAATTTGTCAATTAAAGAGGTCTCAGATTTGAGAAACTTTATCCTACAGAATTTTGGGGAAATATTTCGCAGAATTTTGATAAATCATAAACCAAAATTAGTTTATTTCACAAAATAAGTCATTATGAGGGCTGTAAAAATAAGGAAAAATCATTAAAATAGATCATGTCTTTTACTTTCACAGTTTTAATTATATAAATAAGATCATGGTAAATTAATCCATCAATTAAAGTAATCAAAATGAATATATATATACATATACATATGTATGTATAGGCAGTAGTTTTAAAATAAAGATTTTTCAGAAGCAATTGCATGTTTTAAGGAGAACTTGATTGGGGTTGCTGTATTTATTATTATTTTACTATTTTACTATTTTACTATTTTACTATTATTTTACTATATTTCTAGGCAAGTTCTTTCATTATCTAACAAACATCTCTCCCTTAGCATTTGAGAGAAGAAGAGGAGAGTAAGAGGAGAAGAGAATAGTTTAAATTGACATTAATTCTGTAATCCTTTCCAGGTTGAAAAGTTTAATCCTTTAATAATACTCAAACTATAGTTTTACTTTTTTTGCAGCCTCTGATGGTTGGAAGAAAAAATACTTTGAAACAAAGAAAGTCACAGCATCATTGGAGGAGATTTTAACAAAACTTCGAGAAGATTTGGAACTTTACTATAAAAAATTGCTCATGCAACTTGAAGCCAGGGAGATCAAGATGAGACCAAAGAATTTGGCAAACATCACAGACTCTAAGGTACTACTAAATGTGTACCTTCTATTGGAAAAGTTCTATTCAAAATACATGCTTTATAATTTCAAGTATTATCATAGTTAGTATGCTTTGAACTTGCTTAAACTGTAAGAAAATTCATGACATCATGTAAGGAGAGGAGGGTTGCTGAGGAGATACAGTCAACAGCTTAATGATGCCTTTAAGGGCCTTGATGCATCTGCTATTTCCTGTTCTTTTTAGTGTTCACTTCATTGTAAGAGTGAAGATTATTAAGATGGTGAGACTGCTTTTTCTAATGGTAGCAATAGAGTTGCCAATGGCAAGTAGGGCTATGTGTCTCCAAAATGATAGAAACAAATCTCTCCCTGAAACATGAAATATATAAATCTTTCCCTTTAGCCTGGTGAGGGATCAACCCAGACCTACCCCTGGATCAAAAATAGTTGCCAAGGAATGCTATGTGCTGACTGAGATAGACTAATTAGGATCTACTGCTGTTCCTGGGATGGGGTCACAGTTCCTGATTCTATAGGAAAAAGACGAATACCTGGTGAAGAAGGGCAGGGGACTTACAATATCCACTATAGTCCTTTTACGTAGATGGAGGGGAGGAGAGTTATAACACCCATGGAATTCAAAGGTATTGATATTCTAAAGAAATTATGAAATTTTAATCAATGCATTTTTCTTGAGTTAGTCTTGAATCTTAGATCAGAGATGTGAAGTTTATTTTATTATTCATTCTACCACATATTAATAATGAAACAGCAAACAAAAAATTTCCACAGGCCATTTAATAATTTGATTTTTGTTGGATTGATCCTACTCCTTCAAAAACAATTTTAAAATATATTAATTATGATTAGGACTAAGGATTTAACGTTAGACAAGATGAACTATTAAAAGTTTACTATTTTAGATAAATTTAATATAAAATCCAAATAGGCTCAAGTAATGGGTTATGCATATTAATTGATACTTTTTTTTGCATAGCTGATAGTTTATCTTACTGTTTTCTCAAGTTCAATATGAAAACTTGTTTCACAAAAGCAATTTAAAATTCTTAAATAACTTCTTTAGCAAGGACCACCATACCTCATACATTCTTTTGGACAAAAGTAACCAAAAGTCTTTTTATTTTAAATAAATTTTCTCATATTAATTAGGTTTTCTTATATAAAATATACTAATTATCAAATGTTTTAAAATAATTCTAATCTGATTCAGCTAATAAAGCATTATACCAATTCTAAAGTCTTACTAATATCTTAAACCTAGCTTATTCCTTTCATAGTAAGAGTTGTTGGTTTTTATGGCACTAATAGTAACTTTTATAAATATCTATTTTTTACAACAGTAAATAAACAATGGTAGTAGAATACAAGAGAAAGTGGTCCCCAAAATGCAAGAAACCAACAAAAGTAATAGTAATGGTAATAAAGCAATAAGTTTATTTTATGGAATAGGTTATTTTCATGATTTGCTCTTTTGATATTTGTTATCACTTCATAGTTTAGGTTTGCAAGGCAGTTAAAAACAAACATATATAGATCTTATACTAAGTAAATATGTCTTCATGTATTTCATACAGAATTATTTAATAATCCAGATCATTGAGGTACAGCATGCAATTGACCAACTTAAGAGAAAATTGGATACTGACAAAATGAAACTCATAATAGAAGTTAAGGTAATTTACATTTCTTCTAGTTGGATTATAACAATTATCTTCAAATAAAATATTTTGGTGTTTTAACTTTGGGTGTCCAAAGGGTAGTCAGGATTGACTATCTTAAAATTGTTACCTTAACAATAAAGAGCATGAAAGAAAAAAATGCAAGAAGAAAAACTAAATCCTGTGAAAAGATGCATATTATAACAAAGCCAAAGTAAAATTTCACTAAGAACAATTAAAGGAAAAGAACTTTGTGAGTCAGTATAGTCTCAAAATAATATTTAAAAGAAGTAGTGTTCCTGTATTAAAAGTTATTCATAAATAAGTCTGACAAAACATTGAGCTGTCCTCTGAGCTCCTATTTAATTTTTCCCCTTGCTTGAGTAATCATTTCATTCTCTCTGGCTATTTTCATATATAGGCTATTGGTTTTTAAATTATGAATCATGAGTCTTCTACTAGATGTAGTTTCCCTCAGGGCAGAGACTGTGCCTTAGTTTGTTTCTGCCATACGACCTTTTGTGCAGTAGATGCTTATAGAGGCTTCTGGGTATACTTCATTTATTTGATAAGAATTGTGAACAGGCACAGTTTATTTGATAAGAATTGTGAACAATTAGCCACATCATAGGAATTATCTCTGAAGTACAGATGTCTTAAAAAGCTCTTTTGTTGAACAGAAGAGGGTAATACATTTTCACACAAGTATCCAGGCAGGACAGGAAAATAAGAATGATAATTATATGAATGCTTTCAATTCATCTCTTTATTAGAAACAGCTTTATGACACAGAATAATGACCCCTTTCTAGAATTATTAATAGCACTGTCCAATAGAACTTTCTGTGATAATAGTAATGTTCTATACCTGCACTTTCCAATATGTTAGCCACTACTAGCCACCTACAGATACTGAGCACTTGAAATGTAACTTGCATGACTGAGGAACTGAATTTTAAATTTTATTTAATTTCAGTTACTTTAATAGCTATATATGGCAACTGACTACCACATTGGACAATGCAGTTCAAGACTGTTTTCATTAGCAGCATTCTTAAGGCTAAACCCTGGGTCAGCAATGAGAAGCTTAAAACTGAAAATACAGAGAAGGAAAAGGGCAAAGGATTTTTTTTTTTTTTTTTTTTTTTTTGAGATAGGGTCTCACTCAGTTACCCAGGCTGGAGAGCAGTGGCTCAATCGTAGCACAGTGTAACCTCAAACTTCTGGGCTCAAGCAATACTCCTAGGAAGCTAAGACTATAGGTGTGTACCACCACTCCTGGCTAGTTTTTAAATTTTTTGTAGACATGGGGTCTCACTATGTTGCCTAGTCTAGTCTTGAACTCCTGGCCTCAAGTGATCCTCTGGCCTCAGGCTTCCAAAGTGCTGGGATTACAGGCATGAGCCACCATGCCCGGCCCAGTTAAACATTCTTACACAGTATGCACTTGAAAAATAATTGGTCCAATGAAGGAAAACTGTATTCAATACATGGAGAAAAAGCCAATATGGAAAATTGAGAGGGTAGAAAGAAGTAATAAAAATGCCCTAGAGCCTTTAGTTATGATTCCCTCATGTTCTTTTCTTCTGAAAAGTATGCACATTAGATCCTACCATCTTTGTATATTTTAACCTTATAAATATCACCTATGGTTTGAACCCAAATTAGAATTGTTAGTACAAAACCAGTAAAGACAAGTAAAATGAAAAAAAAAAAAAAAAGAACAAAGTTTTTAGCCTACAGACTGGGAAAAAAATTCCTATATTTAACCATAGTGCCTGACTGGCACATACAGCCATTATAATAAGTATTTATTTCTGAATGATCTACCCAAAATAGCTCTACCTATAAGATTCAGAACTAAGGGGCAGAAAACCTAGCCTGAGTCAGTTGCAGCCACATTTATTCAAGACAGTATAGAATAAGTAGTGCTTCTCAGAGTTTAATGAAGTGTCATCTGGGGATCCTGCTAAAAAATGCAGGAACTGACTCAGTAGGTTTGGGTGAAGCCTGAGAATCTTTGTTTGTAACAAGCTCTCAAGTGATGCTCCTGCTGCTGGTCCAGACAATTCTGGGAATAGCAAGGGCTCTGGAACCGGGTGGTTTGAGTTTGAATCCCAGCTATACCACTCACTACTTTTATACCTTGAGCAAGTTACCTAACCTCTAGGGAGTCTCAGCTTCCTCAACTGTAAAATGGGGATAAATACTATAATAGTATCTGCCTTCAAAGTTTTTTTTTTTTTTTTTTAGAAAATCAAAGGGGCTAACACACGTAGAAGAGTGCTTGCCACAAACACTATTATATTGCTTAAATATCTCTTCAGTTGTGAGGACTAGGAATTAAGGGGTGTTTTGTATTTTGGGATTTTTTAAAATAGTATTTACACATTAAGAACAACACATTTTGGAGCTTAAGCAAAAAATAAAATTCCTTCTCATTCTAGTTTTTAGAACAGTTCAATGGTATTGTTCCTATATACTAATAAAGGAAATTCATCTCATAGAGTATCTAGCAGTAAATAAGCATTTATGATCTACACATTTACTGTAGTAATCCAGTGGTAAGGAAGGCACTGAAGGCAAATGAGAGAAAACAGTTAAAGCAGTTACAAAAACTTTATTTACATGGCAATTACATGCTTGTATAAGGGTAAGATAAAGTTCATTTTTGAAAGGTAATTCTTTTTATAGATGAGAAAACAAGCAGTTTCAGACTTACGAACATTGAAAGCTGAACTGGCACAGAAGAAAATTAATACATCTCTACGACCTCAAATAGGTATGTTAATTTAAAAGTTTTGTTGAAAAATGTAAATATTTATTTGAGATTTAACCATTATTCTCCTTGGTAATGTTTAACATAAATCATAAGGTTTACCTTATGATTTTTTATGTAGATATTTTTCACTTTTTATGTAGATATTACAAAGTGTTTCAATTAATACTAAATGTAATATAAAGCAAAATGGCAACTGGTTATTTTTTTACGATTTTAAGTCTATTACCTATTTTTCAATACTATATTTTATAATTTTCATTTTTAATATCTTAAAATTTGAGTTACTATGACTAAAATATAATTACAAAGAAAAAATGTTTTAATAAATACTAATGTCTGCATGAAAATAGAAACATAATTTGTTCGTTGTATCTTTTTATTTTTTTTCCGAGACAAAGAGTCTCACTCTGTCGCCCAGGCTAGCGTGCTGTGGCGTCAGCCTAGCTCACAGCAACCTCAAACTCCTGGACTTAAGCTATCCTCCTGCCTCAGCTTCCCAAGTAGCTGGGACTACAGGCATGCACCATTATGCCTGGCTAACTTTTTCTATATATTTTTAGTTGTCCAGCTAATTTCTTTGTATTTTTAGTAGAGACGGGGGTCTTGCTCTTGCTCATGCTGGTCTCGAACTCCTGAGCTCAAACGATCCACCCACCTCGGCCTCTCAGAGTGCTAGGATTACAGGCGTGAGCCACCATGCCCAGTCTGTTCATTGTATCTTAATTAAAAGAAATCTAGAAATATAAAAGAACAGGGATATTGAACTTGCATCCAGAGCTATGGTAGAGAGTAGTATCTAAGAATTTAAATATTTTTATTCATTTATTTTAAAACATAAAGACAATAGTGATTCAACATATACTATGGAAATGGTTGATTTTACTGTCATAAACAATTGTGTAAATAGGAAATGTAATTATCTAATGTCTTTAGATAATTAGAAGTACAATGCAGATGCAGAAAAAGAAAAACTTAACCATGAAAAGAAAACTAGCCAAGAAATAAATTCTGTATGTCTATAAATGAAGAACTAAAAGTGTAAATGATAGTGAATAGAATCAAGTTCAACACCAAGTTATTCCTATTGTAAAAAATTTAACAGATAAAACTCATAAAATAATTGTAATATATTAGGTAGCTCTAACTTATTAATTCAAAATATTAGAAGTTATATTTTGTTAATACATTTAATCCTCTATTTTTTTTTTTTCACTAACTGGAGGTTTAGTTCAAGTACCACATGGAGTCAGGAAGCAGAAAAATTATTTTCATCAGTTTGATGAACCTAAAGAGGAGGCATTCAATTGCAGGTTTTAAATTTAAGATTTATGGTGGGAAAAAAAGGTATAGCCCAAACTGCTTCTCAAAAGCTAGGTTTTTAAATATCTATTCTAAGCAAACAATTTCCACTTCAAATTATATATATTTTTAAGCTCGACACTGATTTGTAAGTGTATATTTTATTAATAATAGGGGAAATTTGGCATAATAAAATTCTGAAAGCAATTTTCCTAATTATAGTGTTGAAAAATCTCATAGAGGCTACTAGAGTAAGTTGACTTGTTTCTTGCCTTTATGTTTCTGGATACTAAAGATATAAATATGTGTTTTTCAAATTCAAACAATGAAAGCATTTCTTTGTTTTTTTAGTATACTAATAACTAAAGTATATAGCAACATGACTAAAATGTACACATTTTTTATTTCTTTAGATGTATTTATACAGATCATTTCTCTAAATCTTAATAGTCTGACAAAAGATGTTCATCCCTGTCACAGCTTTAGCTTTAAGGCATTCCACATTTCTTCAGTTTGTTGTTTGGCTACAGCATCTCCAGAGTAGTCAAGACAGTTTGCATTCCACATGCCAATGCCCCGTAAGCCATAGTTTTGTATATATGCTGCCTTTAAAGAAATGCTCCGAGGATTATCATACCATACTTGATGAAAATGGCCAGCAGGATCCTATACAAATAAATTAAAATGGAAAGTTAAAGTATTCAGTACAATAAGAGGGGGAAAGTTTCTTAAATCCAGTGATTCAAAAAGGATACAATGAAATAATAAAAATTTTAGGGCCTAATACTTTCCCACTCTATTATTCAATGGCTGTATGTGATATAGACGGTCCCCAACTTACAGTGGTTCAACACGATTTTTAGACATTATGATGGGTTTATCAGGTATTTAATGCATTTTCCACACAAGATGTTTTTGACTTACGATGAGTTTATCAGGACACAACCCAATCATAAGTCAAGGACCATCTGTACTTTCTAGATATTGCTTATGGCACTTTTAACAACAGCAAAGATTACACAAATGAGCCTCCTAATATATTCTATTAAAGGTCTGTCTCCTGTCCTAAGATTCTTTCCTTGCCCTGATCCAGTAATTATCAGCCAAGATGTACATCTGAATCACTTGCTGGGCTTTTAAAAATACAGCTTCCTGAAACCACATGAAACCTACTGAATCAAAATTCTCCAGGGTTGGTTATAGGTCATATTTGTTTGTTGTGTGTTTTTAATGTTCCTTTAGGCAATTCTGAAGTTAAGGAGATTAATTGCTCTGGTGTTCTAAAACCAGCTTATATGCTTTTTTGTATTCCCTACAGTTTCTGGAAGTGTGCCTAGCTAGGAGCTCAACAGATGATTTTATTTATGATGAATCAGCCAAATCAAAAGGTAATGGCAGTGAAGGAGGAAAGTTCGTACTTTTCTAGGTCTTACAGAATTGCTTCTAAAAGCCTGTTAGGTCTGGACTCCGTGAGTGACTTAACACACACCTGATTAAAAGCCATAAATTGATTCTGGTCTTATGTTCACCTTCCCCCCTGAACAGTTTTTCTCCCTAGCATCACCTGCCTCTATCTAGTACTAAGACAATCTCTCTAAGGGGAAACATGAGCAAATAGATAAGGGACAAAGGAAAGGAACAGATCTAAGCAAAAGGTTACAGGAAAGGGGAAAAGATTGTGACTAAAAATAATTTACTTATTTTTATATACATTTGGGAATCTTCTTAAAGGCAATTCTGAGCGAATGCCAGTAATATTTATGGTAGCACTCCTGGAATTAGAACAGTCTCCTGAGATGACTACTTTGAAAGACAGTAGTCACTTGATAAATTCATAGCTGTGGTATATTTAAATATAGTAGACTCATTACATACAAGCATAATTCATTTTTAGAACTAGACAAAGCCATGCATGCTCTAGTACAGCTGTGATTCACTATTAAAAGGGAATTGCAGAACCTGTACCTAAATACGAAAGATTTTTGAAGATTCAGGGGCAAATCCAAAAACACATACCTCTGAATTTTGCCATCATTCTAAGCTAGTATGTTGAGCCTTTTTGGTATCACTAAGAAATTCAAATATCTCAAAATAATGAAGGATCAAAGGGTGAAAACTGAGTATATATAAGATTGATTTATGCATTATGACTTATACACCATCCAGAATATCAAGTCCAAGATGAGCTGCTATTGCTGACACAGCATAAGAAGGTAGAATGATTCTATTCAAAAATAACAGAAACTTGACTTTAGTTGCTACAGAATTTTACAATGAATAAAATGAGGAACAATCTAGTTATAACTAGATTGTTTTCTAAAGTACCATTAAATAACATTCAGTCTTCACCAAAATGTGTCCTGAATTCTAAGACCTTTAAAGAATGTTTTCCTTCATAGAAACACAGTAAAACAGTGGTAACCAGAGGCTGGGGGTGGGGAAGATGTGAGATGTTGGTCAAAGGACACAAAATTTCAGTTAGACAGGAGTAGTTATTTGGGGGCACCACGAACCACACCCATATAAATCAGCAAACTTAATCAATAAATGTGTGTGTTCTCACTGCTCCACAGACTTGCCATTCCCTTCTGTCTCTCCTCCTCCCTGGGCCTCCTTATTCCCTGAGACACAATATTAAAATCAGGCCAGTTAATAACTCTACAGCAATCTCTATGTATTCAAGTGAAAGGATGAGTTGCACATCTCTCACTTTCAATCAAAAGCTAGTTTAGTGAGGAAGCCATGTCAAAAACCGAGATAGGGTGAAAGCTAGGCCTCTTGTACCAAAAGTTAGCTAAGTTATGTCTACAAAGGAAAAGTTCTTGAAGGAAATTAAAAATGCTACTACAGTGAAAACACAAATGTTCAGAAAGTGAAATAGCCTTATTGCTGATATGGAGAAAGTTTTAATAGTCTGGATAGATCAAATCAGCTGTAACATTCCCTTAAGCCAAAGCCTAATCCAGAGCAAGGTCCTAACTCTTTTCAATTCTATGAAGGCTGAGAGGTGAGAAAGCTGCATAAGAAAAGTTATGAAGATAGCAGAGGTTCACGAAGCTAAAGAAGTCATTTCCATCAGGGGAAAAAAATGGCAGATCAGTGGTGACCTCCTGGCTCTCTGCTCCCAGAGTGGGAGGTGAAGAACGTGGACAGCTACACACGAGTGGATCACTCTCCCCCAAGAACAGCATCATGAATCTGCAGAGAAGCAACCCGGGACAAGCAGTGCTGGAAAAAAAAGAGGTGAATTGGAGAATCGACCGCAAAGTCTAGGGAGTGTGAGATATACAATAGGGAATAGAGTGTGGGACAGCCACACCCGCCGCTCAGGGTAGTGTGATCCGACCCACAGGAGAACACCTGTTCCTCCACTGACCTCCACATCCACTCAGCCAGGGAAGCAACTAAAGTCAGTGCAAAGTTGTGGCATGGGATGACAGGCTATGTGGAGAAGAGACAATAGTGGAAAACATTTTGAACTCCCTGGTGCTCTGTGCTAGGTCCACACGGGGCAGAGGAGGGACTGGTCTGAGTGAACACTTCCCAGGTCCGCAGGAGGGAGTTTGGAGACAGGCACCTCGCCTCCGCAGTCAGCGGGACCAGAACAAAGGCAAATGCCAAAAGGGAGGCTCTGTCCCTGGAAACCGCCCGAAGATTCAGCTGGCTCAGGGTGGGACAGAGTGTAGGACGTTCTACTGGACTGAAGTAAGACGGCATGACAGGGAAACAGTGGAGACAGCCACCAGCTCATTGAGACAGCCTGCCAAACCCAGCACCTGCTGACCCCTGAGCAGTCCCCCCCAGTGCTGACTCTCGGGTGGACAGCCACCATTTTAGGGGTCCACAGCCAGGAAACGCTGTGGCGCACTGCGGTTCTGGGCGCCACCCCTCACCCAGCCCGGCAGTGGAGGCTGCGCCCTTGGAGGCGGGGAGAAGGGAGAAAAGTCTCTTTCTCTGTGCTACTGGCGTGAATCCGCGGGACGTTGGAACTAAGCAATAGGGGGCAGCCTGTTGATTCGGTCCAGTGGGCTAGCTTTGGTCATCTGATAAGAACATAATCTTGGCACCCAGGCCGCTGCCAGCTTTGGGGTTTGTGGACTAGGAAGGAAAATCCTGGCCAGAGTCCTCAGCAATGGCACCAATTGATACCCTTCACGTGGAGCTGCCTCGCAAGTGTGGTGAAAGAGCCCTGAATAATGTATTAGCACCTCTCCCCTAGCAGCAGATCAAGAAACCACAGAAGTATATGCTCTCAGGATTGCAGGCACCAGTTTCCCTTACCCCACCTAAAGTGGGAACAGGGCTTAAATAACCCTCAGGAGTGACAAAACATTTCCCTAAGATCAGGGTATTTGTATACCCCATTCAGGGGATGAGAGCCCAACACAAAGGCATTGGAGTACCTTGATAATTGGCTCCTCCACACAAACTACAAGCAACAACAGAGAAAGTAACCCCATAGCTCAGCACAGTGCCTTCCATCTCAAACTACTGGACGACAGCAGAGTCACTCACACAAGAGTGATTCACCACCTGGTAGCTTAAGCAAAGGGTCGAAACTCACAAATCTCCTTTGGCAAGAGGTGAAGATAACAGGTAAGAGGTAACTCAACTGGCTAAAACACCTCTAAGGCAATACAGGACCAGCATGCTTCTCCTCAGCACTGTCAAGGAACATCCCTTTGGGGACTTGAAAATAAGGCCATAAACCAGCCCCAGCAACTCCAATTCTTAACAAAGTAGCTTGATGAGAAAGAATCAGTGAAAGAACACAAGAAACATGAAAGATCAGAGAGAAAAACCACCCTCAAAAGAAAAAATTCGATCCCCATCAATGGATACCAGTTTACACAATACAATTAAATTGACAGAGGAAGAATTCTGAATACGGATTGTAAGAAAACTCAATGTAATTGAAAAGAAAAATAAAAACCCAACATGAAATGAATGAAATGAATGAAAAATTCTCTAAAGAAATTGAAATACTACAAAAAATCAAACAAAAATTCTGGAAATGAAAGATGCATTTAGGGAACTACAAAACACAGTGGAAAGCCTCAAGAATAGAATGGATCACACAGAGGAAAGAATCTCAGAGCTTGAAGATAATGCCTATGTCCTAAACAAATTGGATGAAGAAAAAACACAGAAACAAAAGACAAGGACAAAACATATAAGAAATGTGGGATTATGTAAAGAAGCCAAATATAAGAATCATAGACATCCTGGAGAGAGAAGAAGAAGATACACAAGGGCTGGAAAATTTATTTCATGGAGTACTGGAGGAAAAGATGCCTGGCCTGGCCAGAAATCTAGACATCCATATACAAGAAGCACACAGAACTCCTAGGAGACTCAATGTGAAAAGGCAATCACCACGTCACGTAGTTATTAGGCTGATCAAAGTAAACACAAAAGAAGCAATCCTTTGAGCAGTGAGATGAAAACAGTAGATAACCTACAAAGGAAAACCTATCAGACGAACTGCAGACTTCTCAACTGAAACTTTACAAGCCAGAAGGGACTATCCTCAATCTTCTAAAACAGAGTAATGGTCAACCTAGAATTCTCTACCTGGCAAAAGTAAGCTTCATCTATGAGGAAGAAATAAAGGCCTTCCCAGACAAGCAATCACTAATGGAATTTGTGAAGACCAGATCTGCCTTACAGGAAGTACTCAGACCTGCATTATACACTGAATAGTGCAATAGACACTCACCAAAGTAAAATCACTCAAGAGTTAAAGTCTAGAATCTGGATTCCATGATGGCTTGAGGAGTAAAATAAAACAATAGGAATTCACCCAACAATATGAACAGAAATCTACCCCAAATATCAATCCTCTCAATAAATGTGAATGGCTTGAATTGTCCTCTGAAGAGACATAGACTGGCAGAGTAGATAAAAATTCACAAGCCAAGTTTCTGCTGTCTACAGGAAATGCATCCAACTCACAAAGATGCTTTCAGGCTCAGCATCAAAGGGATAGAAAACAATCCTCCAGGCAAATGAAAGCCAAAAGAAAGTGGGGATAGCTATACTTATCTCAGATAACACAAGCTTTAAAATAGCAAAAGTAAGAAAGGACAAAGATGGCCACTATATAATGGTGAAAGGAAAAATTCAACAAGAAGACTTAACAATTCTTAATATTTATGCACCCAACTCGGGAGCACCCAGATACATAAAGCAAACCCTGTTTGATCTAAGTAGCATGATAAACAGTAACACCATAGTAGCTGGGTATTTCAACACTCCACTGACTGGACAGATCTTCCAAACAGAAAATAAGCAAAGAAATAGCGATTTAAACAGAGCTCTAGAACAAAAGGTCTAACAGACATCTACAGAACATTCCATCCAAATAAAGCCGAATATACATTCTTCTCATCAGCCCATGGGACTGTCTCCAAAATTGACCACATACTAGGCCACAAATGCGACCTCAACAAATTCAAAAAAAATAGAAATTATACCATGTATCTTCTCAGATCACAGTGGTATAAAATTAGAGTTCAATTCCAACAGAAGCATTCACCACTTCACAAAGTCATGGAAATTAAACAATCTATCACTGAATGACTGTTGAGTCAAGGAGGAGATACAGAGGTAAATCAAAATATTCTTCAAACTAAATGATAACAGGGACACAAGTTATCAAAATCTGTGGGATACAGCAAAAGCATTCCTAAGAGGAAAATTAATAGCATTAAATGCTCACATCCAAAAAACAAAAAGGTCAAAAAATCAACAAACTAATAAACTGTCTCAAGGAACTGGAAAAGGAAGAGCAAATCAATTCCATACCTAGAAGAAGAAAAGAAATAACATAAGATCAGAGCAGAGCTAAATGAAATTGAGAACAAAAGAACTATACAGAAGATTAATAAAACCAAAAGCTGATTTTTCAAAAAGATAAACAAAATTGACAGCCCTCTTGCTAGATTGAAAAGAACTAGAAGGGAAAGGACTCTAATAAACTCAATTAAAAATGAAAAAGGAGAGGTCACAACAGACACCATGCAAATACAAAATATTATCTTTGAATACTATAAAAACCTATATGCCCAAAAACTACATAATGTGGAGGAAATGGACAAATTCTTGGAAATATTCAACCTCCCTAAGTTCAACCAGGAGGAAATAGAATCCCTGAACAGACCAATATCAAGCACAAAAATTGGAGCAGCAATTAAAAACTTTCCAACAAGGAAAAGTCCGAGACCAGATGGGTTCACACTCAAATTTTACCAAACATACAAAGAAGAACTCATACCTATACTACAGAAACTATTCCACAACTTTGAGAAAGATGGTATCCTCCCCAACTCATTCTACAAAGCCAATATCACTTTAATACGAAAGCCATGAAAGGACACAACAGCAAAAAAAAAAACCACAGACCAATATCCCTCATGAATATACATGCAAAAATCCTCAATTAAATTTTAGCAAATTGAATCCAACAGCACATCAAAAAAATAATTCACTGTGACCAGGTGGGCTTTATCCCAGAGATGCAAGGCTGGTTCAACATACACAAATTTGTTAAGTGCAATTAACCACATAAATAAAAGCAAGAACAAAGACCATACATTTCTCTCAATAGAAATAGAAAAAGCATTTGATAAAATCAAGCACACATTTATGATAAAATCTCTTAACAAAATAGGCATAGATGGAACATACCTTAAAATTATTAAGGCCATATACAAAAAACCCACAGTAAATATCATACTGAATGGGGAAAAATTGAAAGCATTCCCGCTTAGATCTGGAACCAGACAAGGTTGCCCACTATCTCCACTTCTATTCAACATAGTGCTGGAAGTCCTTGCTAGAGCAATTAGACAAGAGAAGGGAATTAAAGGCGTCGAAATGGGGGCAGAAGAGATCAAACTCTCATCTTTGCCAATGATATTATATCTAAAAACCCCAAGGATTCAACCAAGAGACTCCTGGAATTGA
>CAUYSK010119789.1:0-26731 GCA_963575035.1 Avahi laniger
TATGGTTTGAATGTGTCCCCTGAAGTTCATGTGTTTGAAGCTTGATCCCCCCTGTAGTAGTATTGGGAAATGGGGCCTAATGGCAAGTGTTTGGCCATGGGGGTACCAATCTCATGAATGGATTAATGCTGTTATCACAGGAATGGGTTTGTTATAGGGAGAGTGGGTTCCTTATCTCAGGGTTGGGTTTCTTATAAAAGAATGACATTGGCCCTCTCTTGTTCTCTCTCTCGCCCTTGTGTCTTCTGCCATGGAATGGTGCAGCAAGAAGACCCTCACCAGGTGCGATCACCTCGATCTTGGACTTCCTAGCCTCCAGAACTGTGAGAAATAAATTTCCATTCTTTACAAATTACCGAGTCTGAGATACCTATATTTTCATTTCTCATAACTTGTCACTTTGGGGAACCAAGGTTATGTTGGCCTTATAATACTAGTTAGAAAGCATTCACTCTCTATATTCTGAAGGATTTTGTGTAAGACTGTTAGTATCTTTCCTTTAATATTTGAAAGAGAAATAAATATTCATTCTTTACAAATTACCCAGTGTGAGATATTCTGTTATAGCAGCATAAAATGGACTAAGATAAAAGGCATCATTGTCTTGCTCCTGTTCTCTGTTAAAAATCATAATAGTTAATGATTAAGATATTTGCTGTTAGTATTTTGTAGACATTTTTTTGTCAGATTAAAGAGTTTCCCTTTTAAACCTGGTTTGCTAAGAGGTTGTTTTTTTAAGTTATAAATCAGGGTTAAATTTTGTCAGATTCTGTTTCCTGAATCTGTTGAGATAATTATTTAGTTTTTCTCCTTTATTCTATTAATGAGATGATGACATAAATTATTTCTGAATTTTAAAACAATCTCGAATTTGTAAAATAAGCTTAAAATTGGTCCTAATGTATTATCTTCTTAGTATATCCTTGATCTCAGTTAGCAATTTAAGATATTTTTGGACCACTACCACATTGAGGATCAAGTTTCACACATGTGAACTTCAGGGCACACATGGAAACCATAGCACCTGCTCTTTCTGTGTCTATTCAACATTGTATTAGTAGTAGAGGCTATGACCATAGCAATACATCACTAAATAAAATACATTTAGTCATATAGATATAAAATTCATAAGAGAAATTTATATTTTCATTTCTCATAACATCTTATGAGTTTTGGGAACCAAGGTTCTGTTTGTCTTATAATACTAGTTAGAAAGCATTCATTCTCTATTTTCTGAAGGATTTTGTGCAAGATTGTTATTATCTTTGCTTTGATACTTGAAAGAAGTTATCAGTGGAGTCATCTGGTCTTGGAATTTTCTTCGGAAGGTTGTATGTATATGTGTAGATGTGTAAAACAACCACCATTTTATAATCCTCATAATTTTGTGGGTCAAAAGGCAGGACATAGGAGAAACAGCTCTTCTCTAACCTATGATGCATGAGGGAAATACATCCATTATTTATAGTCATAATTTTAGGGCTAGGAGAATCATTAAAGATAATCTAGTCTCTCTGGACTGGAATCCATTTGGTCTTGGAGTTTTCTCTGTGAAAAGGTATTTTAACTCTGTATAGGTTTCAGATAACTTTTTGAATGTTGAATTTTATACCTTTCTTAAGTTTTCTAATATTCTTCTCAGTTATCTCTTCAAATACTGCTTCTGTCCCACACTTTTCCTACTTTTTTCTGGTGTACCAATTATACAAATATTAGATCTTATCTAATATATTTTATGTATTTTCATGCTTTTCTGTCTCCATCCATAGTCTGGCCATTTTCTATTGACCTATTTTCCAGTTTACTAATTCTCTTTTCTGCTGTGTTCAATCTACTGTTTACCTCAACCAGCGAGTCCTTAGTTTTTACATTTTCAATTTTAGAATTTCCATTAAAATTTTCAAAATATCAAATTCTCTAATGAAATTCTCTATTTGTCTTTTTCTCTGGCTTTTTTTGTTTGTTTTTCCTCTTGATTTTTAGTCACATTTTCTAACTCCTAGCATGCCTGGTGATTTCATTATTGAAAGACAAATATTGTATATGAAAAATTATTGAGATCATCTGAAACTGTGCCTGACGTCTTGTTCCACAGAGGATTTATTTAGTTTTTCTTTCTGGCAGGCAGTTAAAATAGGGTCAGATCTCTTTAATCTAGCTTGGGATTGAGTATCTTCAACACTGGTTTCAGTTTTTGGGAGGTATGGCCTATTTCCAGTTTATCTTTTTTCCTAGGGTTTATACTTTCTATGATTCTAACTAAAAGTCTAGGGGAGGGGTTACTGGGACTCCCACTCTTTGGTGAGCTCTGACATTCAGTTTCTGTCCCCTGCTCCCCGCCTGCTCCATGGTTACCAAAAATCTCCGTTCAGCTTCTCAGAGTCTTAGATACCACTTTATACCCTGCTTCTTAGTCTCTTGGCCCAGAGCTGGTTCAGAATTGGCAAATGCTTCAAGGGAAAAAGTTTCTAGAATGTCGGGCTCACATCAATGTTCTTCTCTTTTCTGATGCATTGATAGCTTCCCAATGCCTTCAAATGAATTTTTTTTAAAATTTTAATCAGACTTTCCAGTTTTCTTGGTAGAAGAATTGGTCTGCAACAAGTTATTCTGACAGAAATGGATAATATCCATTCTCCTACCTTTCATGTGATAAAGAGAGATTTTAGCAACTGGATTATGTTACCTCAGTGACAAATATTTCAATGAGAGTGGAAAATCTAGAGTGTCTTAGAATGTGTGCATGTCATAAAAATAATCAAAGAATATCATCAAGATTCAAAATTTTAGATGAGCTTTCAATCAATGAAAACTAACCTTAATTCAAATATCAGTCCTGACTTCAGAGATTAATGCAATTTCATTCTGAGCACTTCCTATCAGTTGGAGGGTAATCCTTACATTGGGAATAAAACTAACAATGACCGACAATTCATAGCTGAAGCCTCTATGTCACTTATATGAATGGGACGATAGATAGCAAATTCAGTGCAGTGTGGACAATTGTTAAAAAGTTAATTTTGTAGCAAAAATGCAAGTAAGGTTCTTGAACTGAGTGTAGTAAGTCAAAATGATGATCAAGATAAAAGTTTGTTGGATACTGTGCTAAAAACTTAAATTCACCGCTAAATCTATACACTATAGATTACACAGAATGATCTATAGAGGTGTCTATAAATTATATATCTATAATCTATAGATTAGGATGGCATGTATGTTTCTCTTCATGTACCAACTACACTGAACTATCAGTAAAATATTGGAGGACTTTGTTGAGAAGAATTTTGAGGCTGTATCTGAGCTCAGGGGAAAAGAGAACTGTGATCAATTAGTGATCCTTGCTACTGACAGCGTGTGTGTCAAGTGTCTGCCATCTGTGAGGAAGATGCTGCACAAAGACATATTTATGAACATAACAATGGTGAATAATCACAATTACTATCTTGAGATAATCCCATATGCTTCTTATACTTCATGGCAATGTTTTTGTTATATTAACCATCTGGGTCCACTATTCCTGTACTGTTCCTGTGACACTCATCCCTCTGCTGTACAGCTGGTGCCACATACATCTGGCATCACGCTTGCGCCTTGCTCACGCTTTTGTCCTGTGCTGCTGTCTCTGATTGCGGACGTGCACGGCATCCCCGCCCAGAGCCGCTCCTTCTGGCTTGCGATCTTCACACTCATTTTCCCACTTTGAGCCTCGTCTTGCCCTTCAGCTTTGGCATCTGTGTCTGCTTCCAACCCAAGGCCATGCTCCTTTTCTTGACAAAAATTCCCATTTGATTCTTCTCCTCGACACACTGCCTCTGGTCACCTAGCAATGATGAGCAGAACACGTGGGACAACATGGAGTCATGAAGATGGGCGGTTTCTGGCTGTTTGGGGCAGAAATGCCTGGCACGTTCAGTGCCCCCAAAGCTTCTATTCCCATGGACTCAGCTTCTTCCTTGTATTTTCCTGCCAAGTTCCTCATTACTTCACTCTTTATTCTAGACCTAATCCCGTTATAACACTTCTTTCCAGTGGAACTCGAAGGACCATCTGTAGCTCAGCCCTGATTCTCTTCGTACCTTATCCACACGTGGTTTTGTTTTTCATCTGCCATTTGCTTGTACTCAGGGTCACATAGCAGGACAACCAGGTATGATCTTCATGCTGACTTCTGCCCTACTGGCCAAATTCTAAACATTTTCTGTTCTCACTTCATTGTAGGAGTCTCAAGAGTTTACAATTTCCATGGAATTTTAGACTATATACCTGTATGTAGTACACTTATACCTGTATTTTCAACTTATTGATAAAGACTTGTTCTCCTAAATCTATAAGATTAGAATATCTTATTTCTACTCTTTATTATACAGCATATTTATCAATAAACTTAAGCATAATTTTACCTTTAAGATCTTTAACCACAGGTACTTTATGTACTTAAGTTTTAACCTAGTAAGTATCCCTACTTTAATAGAATAAATTCCCTCCTGCTAAAACTATCCAGTAAAAGGGGACAATGACATTGGAAGCATATACCCCCAAAGCCACGTCTGTCATGTTTTGCTTACAGTTGAACAATTCTGCCATGCTACCATCCTGCCCTCTATCCCTCTAAGCAAGTGGTTGGCAAACTATGGCCTGTGGGCCAACCTAGCCCTCTTCCTGTTTTTGTAGGGACTGTGAACTAAGAATGATTTTTATACTTTTGAATGTTTACATTTTAATGGTTCTATAAGTACCTACAACCGTATCTTTGATTTTGTCTCTGGGCCTGCAAAACCCAAACTATTTACTATCCAGTTTTGTATGAAAGAGTTTGCTCAGCCTCGGTGACCTCAGAATGAACCCTATGCCCCTTAAGCACTAAGTAAGGTGTGAAAGGAGGTTTGTTTAAGTGCATTGGTTCTCCCTGTGCAGTTGCAGAACCACAGCTCCTCTGTGTCAGGGGTGACCAGGCTGGGCTCTGCTTGTTTTTCTCAAATGGGACAATAGCTCTGTTTTTGCATGGAGAATACATGCAGATTATATTCATGCTGCTGCAGTTGGGTGGTGGTCCTGGTTTGGAGAGAGGCTTTCTTTGTTTTGTATCCAGCGTGGAGGTGCAGAGGGAGGAGAGAAAGAGAAGTAGAGGCTTATCCTCAGAATTAACATATGCCCTGCTTAAGGGCTTCCCTCATTCAACAAATCTGAGAGCCAAAATTTATCTTATTCCCCTTGTTTTGTTATTTTGGAAGGCTAAGATTAAAGACCAAAGTAAAAGAACTCTAATAGTTGGAACAAAGTCTGTAGAAACCTACGACACTATACAAAGCCTGGGAATTTTTGGGGGAAGGGTAATCTTCCCATCTGGGGTAAGGTGCGGGAGAAATATTTGACATAAATGGTTTCTGCTCATTTCAAAATGGAGACAAAATGATTTTTTGAAATATTCAAACTAAAAAGCTACCTAAATTGCATTTTAGAAAATTTCAAGGAAGAGTGTGTTCCTTCACCAGAATGATCATTTTCCTCTCTCATAGTCACACAATGTTGAAGATCTAACTAAAAACAAAACTGTGTATTCTAGTGTACGCTTGTTTTGGTTTCCATAGTTTGTACTCTGCCAATCTGGCTGACTTTTCTAGGCTGGGGCTCTGGGGAAGGGAGTGCAACAGCGAAGACAATACTTTGTGAGATGTGATGTTTTGGAGTCTGGTCCTTAGTTCTGTAAATTCAGAGACATGATTTCTCTTTTCATTTAGGTCTGATCAGGCTCTTGGGCAATGACTCACAGTAATTCAACTCATAAGGAATGGATTTATAGACCAGATGCTAGTTTGTTACTTAGCATTGGAAGAAGAACTTGTCATGAGACCCAGGGCTGGCTGATTCTTGCCGTTGGAAGAGCTCTCTCTCTGCAAGGGTGAGTTGGCACAGGAGGCCAAACTGAAGTTGTTAGCAAGCTTTGCAATGGACTTAGAGACCTGGATGGTTTTTAAGGCTATTTGCATCACACCCTTAATAGGCCTTTAGTACATTTCTACCTAAAGAACTTGGATTTATTTGGACCAGGGGGCAGTAAACTATGGCCAGTGAGTTGGCCACCTCTTTTCATATGTGACATTTTATTGAAACACAGCCATGCCTATTCATTTCTGCATTGTCTGTGGCTGCCTTCTGCAACAGAGACCCTATGGCCCACGAAGACTAGGAGATTTACTCTCTGACCCTGTACAGGGGTTTGCTGACCCCTAATCCATACGAGTAGTTTTCAAGCTATGGATGTGACCTATTATTGATTTTAAAATCAATTTAAAAAATTACAGCCAGTATTTCATTTCAAGCAGGATAGAAAAGAATAGAAAATATAGTCTTTTTTTCAAGTTAAGTATTATTTTACAAAACCATTGTTTTTGTATGTATACACACAGAAATGTGTATGTGGACCCTGACTCATAGAGTAAAATATTTTTTCTCATTGAAAGTCATGTGAAATAAAAAAGTTTCAAAAACACTGACCTAGAAAACGTGCCTTTCCTCAGATGATTCTGAGAAGCACTGGATAAGTCTAACTTTCAGACTCCTCTTTTTATTCTTTGTAACTTAATGATAATAGTATTATCTGGCACATCACCATTTCAAATGTCTTCAGCACAAGATCCCCATGAAATTTTCACACCAAACTTGTGAAAAAGAAACTATGAATGTTTCCCCCAGTTTAGAGTGGAGAAAGCCAGCGCTCCCAGAGTTGATCTGCCTTGGCCAAGATCATAGTTGTCTAGGACAGGGTGTATCTGGAAACCATGTCTTTGACTGGCTGTCCAGAGCCTTTCCTGCCAGGTGCTGTCTTTCCAGAGTCTAAGAACCTTCTCCCTGTCTGATAATTCCTCAAGGAGGGCTTAGGATTTTCAGGATTATCTTCCTTATATTCTGCCTTACACTGTGGCTTTGGGATAAAATGCCCTAGAGCTGCCTGTCCCCCAAACCGTCTCTTTAGAAGGCTGGGATGTGGCAGCTTCACCCCTTATCACCCCTCTGTGAGGTCACCAAGGACTTACAAAGATAAGGACCCCCACTAAATGGCAAGACTGGAAAGTACGGTGACAATGACCCACCCAGACACCATGATGCCTCTGCCTCCCCTGCCTTCCCAGAGGTGGGGAAACACCACCAGGCATGGAGGAGCCAAGGGTTCCCGAGGCATTGGAGAGCAGGGCAGTGTCTCTGAGGAGATGCATCTTGGGAACTGGAAAACTCCTTCTGCCCCTGGAGAAGGGAAGATGGGAGAGGTGGCTGGAGTTGGCTCCAGGCCCAGCCACTGACCTGGAGGGCTCACGCCTCACTGGAGGCCTTTTGCCCACATGACCTTATGTGATAACTGGGTTGAGAAAAGCCAGTGGCCTGTTCTGAGTCTCGCAGGTGGCAGGGGCAGAGCCGGGCCTCTAACGTAGGCAATCTGGCTGCCCAGACCACATTTGCAACCTCTGCCCCTGTGGGCTCTGTCTCTTTTCCAATGCAGAGAGTAAAATGCTCTCGAGACTGTATCCCTCTAGGTTGTGCCATCCAGCTCACCCAAGTAGGAGACGGGGGGCCAGGAAGAAGTCCATCGGGAACGAGACCCAGAGTTGGCCAGAACCTCCTCTGGTCTGCAAGGACAGCAGGGGAGAGGGAACAGTTGCCAAAGACAGGGGACAAGAGGAAAGAATACCAGCAGGGCACACCCTCCCCTCCAGCCTTTGAAAATACAGCCATGAGGCTTCCACCTTTCCTACTGTCTCTGTGAAACTTGGAGGAAGACACCTGGTTTGAAGATTGTTAGTCCATTTGTGCTGCTGTAACAAGACACCATGAACTAGGCAACTCACATACAACAGACGTGTGTTCCTCTCAGTTCTGGATGCTGGGAAGTCAACGTCAAGGTGCTGGCAGGTTCAGCGTCTGGTGAGGGCCTGCTTTTGGTTCATAGACGACACCTTCTCACTGTGTCCTCACACACAGAAGGGGGAAAACAAGCTCCCACGAGCCTCTTTTATAAGGGCACTAATCCCTTTCATGAGGGCTTCGCCCTCGACCTAATACCTCCCCAAGGCCTCACCTGTTACCACTATTGCATCAGGGATTAGGTATCAACACACGACCGTGCAGGGTGTGCATAAACATTCATACCGTAGCATGGATGGTGGTGCAAAGCCATCATCCTTGCCTTTTCTTCCCGTAAGTCAGTAGACATAGAGAAGAGAATGAGAACTAAAACACCAGGTCCATTTTGATCACCTAACGGCTCAGCCCCTGAAAGATGTCGGGGAGTCCAGGAATAGTCCATGAGCACCAGATTCTGCCTCGAGCTCCAGTGTCCCGCCTGGCCGACACCAATAGCTGCTGAGACGGTGGGGACAGGAGGGGATGGCGGTCACTGAGGGGGCTCAGTGACTTTCAGCAGACACAGCAGAAGATGTTTTCTCAACATCCCTCAGGGCGTGGCAGGCAGCTAATGCGCATATCCACATGGGGGAAGGCCCCGGGCATGGAGTTCAGAGGTTGGAGGTTCCTTACTTAATTTTGTGATGACTGCTGTAAACCGGAGGGTGTTCAGGAAAAGGTTAATCAAAGGCGTAGGGCTTAGAGCAGTCACTTTTGTTTGGAAGGATTGAGCCCTTCAATAAGCTAATCAGGGTGATGACTTCTTGAGCGGGAAGTCCACCTGAGCTGGTAGGTTTTTCAATAAGCTTGTTACTGTATCCTAGAGACGGTGAGGTCTCTATTAGGACCTCCAGGAGAGAGGGGCGGGGAGGGAAGAAAGAAACTGAGCTGTAATCACTGTCAGGGAGCGGGGCGGAGGAAGGAGAGGAGAGAGGGTTGGCATTTTCCTCCAGGGCCATGAACTGGCAGCTGTGACTTGGTTTCACAGGGACAGAGAAGCAGGGAAACCCCTCGGATATCTGCATATTGATTAGATGAGGTGTTCGTGCCTTCCAGTGTCTTCTGGGGACACCTATGTCACAGTTCATTTTGAGTTCCAGCAATTCAAAATAAGGGCAAGAGAGAGACAAGAAAGGGGAATGATTTGGTGTTGGGAGGGGGCAGGAAAAAGGATGAGGCGTAGCCTTGAGGCAGAGGCTGATACATGCAAGCATGCAGTGCCGGCAACGGAACCACCTGCTATGGACTGTCAAAACACTCAGCGTCTGGTCATGGAGGAGATACCACTTGACAGTCTTTAAAAATAGGGTTAATACTTATTTTTAAAAATTCCCCTGTGACTCTAGATCAAGACTGGTATATGTGCTCAAATAGCAAATGTGCCACCCACCATCCATCCACCAATTCACCCATCCACCCCTCATCCATCCACCCAGCCCTCATCCATCCATCCATCCATCTACCCATTCATTCCTCATTCATCCATCCATTCATCACTCATTCATCCATCCCTCATCCATCCATCCCTAATCTATCCAACTAATCAAGTATGCTACAGAAGACAGGCACTGGGGACACAGAAACGAGTAAGACATACTCCACATGCACAAAAACTCACAGGAGACAGGTGCGTGAATAATTACAATAAAACTCCCTTAGTGATATGATCTAGTTAACAACCAGTTACATCAGAAAATCTGGGTATGGATGTTAATCCCAAGGCGTGGAAGATGTTTCTTACCTCCACAAAGGCATAGAGCTGTGCATGGCATTCCTTCTCTTGTTTCAGGGCTGGCACAAATCTTAAAGGGGCTTGTTAGTTCTGTCAAAGGATTGTGTTTTGTTTCTTTCTCATGACCATCAGACGAACTGGGGCTGCTGGTCCAGCCCAGCCAGCACTAAGTTCAAGGACTGGTAATGAAGGAACCCCAGGGAAGCTGTAACCAATGAATGTGTTTACAATAACAAGACACAGTGATGTTAATTCAGTTTAGCAATGATAATTCCTTAGTAAAGAGTGACTAGAAATTAATGCTTGAACCAAATACTCATTGCACCTGCAATTAATTTAAGGTGATGTGTGTGTGTGTGAGAGAGAGAGAGAACATATGCACACTCAGGTATACAGTGATATAGTGTCTGGATATATAATAAGTATACATGTATAAGTATATTTTATGGAGATGTGTCTGAGCTTAAGTCAGCCCCTTAGCAAACCAAATATAATTTTGTACATGCAAAATAGTTTTTTAAAAAAGCATAGGTTTAGCTCTTAAAAGTCATTTTCATTAAAATTTGGAAATCCAAAGAGGAGTGTTATATATAGCTATCATTTACTAAAGCCCTACTATAATTCAGACTCATTTCATATTCACAACTTTCTGGAATAGGTTGACCTCATTATGAAGATAAACAGATCTCAAAAAAGGTTAAGTTTAGTATTTTTCCACATAGCTAGTAATTACCAAAATAGTTTAGAATTTTCCCACACAGCTATTTGAGTCTAGTTTGACTGATTTGGGGGTCATTTCTCTTCTCTCATATTATGCTGCTTCGTCCTATAGAGAGAGAGTTTTAGCCAAAGGATGCAACCCCCTAGGCCTTTAGGACTCTAGCGCCTGGCATTGGTAGACCATGGAGGCCTTGCAGAATGGATCTGAACAGAAAAGCCAATGCAGTATCCTCACATGCAGCCAGACGACAATGTCTACAAAGAGGAAGCCACTTGTCTACCCCCCAGGTTGTCAGAGTGTGCCACGCCACTATTCAAGCCTTACAGAGCATCACTCTTAGGAAGATGAGTTTAAAGAATGACTTCTCTACTCTCAACGTCCTCGTACAATTTGAAGAGAGAGGGAATTTCAGGACACACTCCCATGAAAATATATATCCAAAGACCGACAGATACATAGGGAAGAAGAAGAGGCCTCTCTAGAACTCATACTTAAAAAACAGACACATAGGGTGGAATTATTTTTGTCCCAAATGATCATTCTATTTAATAAGAATTTCCTACATGACAGTAGCAAGCTTCTCTAGCATTTTTCAAATATGACTCGAAGGATAGATGGGCTTTCTCTTCTCTGATTCGGGAGTGTTGCTCTTGGATAATGCAAGGTGCACTGTGATACAGAGAGCCCTGCCAGCTCTGGCCATGCGCCCTGCACTGCTCGAGGGCGAGGGGATTCAACAATGGAGTCTGGCTGGTGGGATCTGATGTTGGGCTGCTTCCAGGTGAGGGGGTTGTTGATCAGGGTCTTCAGGAGCCGAGCATGTTTCACTGGAAAAGCAGGAAGGAACAGCAGGGCATGGCACTGTGAGGTCCAATGTGGGCATGAAGGATGCCAAGGAGCATTGCCTCCCTGATTGAATGGATCAGCCAGAGAGGACACGTCACATGCAGAGGAGGGTCACCCCAGACCTGGAGCTCAGTTCTGCAGCCTATGCCCCCTGGTCCCACACCTCTCCCTCTGCTACTTGTGACAAAGCTCCCACGTTCCTGGAAATCTCACCAAATCAACTCTTCTTTCCTCTTCCCTGTACCGGAAGTTCTTTTCCTTCCCTCCTGTTATGCAAAACTCGTCTCTGCTCCTCCAGTGGAATCCTTATCACATGGGACCGGATATTATAACATTCCGATTTGTGTCCTATATTCTCTACTAGAGTATAGACTCCATGAGGGAGCGTGTGGCTCTGCCTTGCTGACGTGTCTCCTGTGATACCTAGTACAGACCCTGGCTTTTGTCTCTGTATGCTCAGAGCAGAACATGGCACGCTGCATAGTAAGGTGCCACCAGCTCTTAAGGGAATGAAAGAAGTGCAGGTGCCCAAACAAGCCTTTGGTGACTGCGTGGGTGATGTGTTGATGGACCGATGTGGAAGAAATTGGTCATCCTGTCAGATGCTTTCAAATACAGTAATATTTGGGCTTTGCCCCAGGCCTTGACAGGGCCAATGTCCTCACATCTCCACAACTTTGCAGGTCTCTTAACCTGGCAACCTAAGACAATAGGACCCTCCTGAGGGATCAGCCCCACCCAGGACCTGGGCACACAGGGGTCCTGGGACATACACTTAGCACTTCGGCGTCAGGCCGGGCTAGTGGTCCCTCCCAAATCCTGAGACTCTGGTCTAGTGACTGAGTGTCCAGTCATCTACTAAAGTCTCTGTCCTGTCCTCCAGTTTCCAAATAGTTGGAGGCCTGGCCCTGAGCACCAGTCTCCCTGGGGCTGCCCTGGGCATCCCTGGCATACCCCTCGTGCTTCCTTGCATCGCTCCAGGTGCGTCTGGTGCATCTGATGACCACCTGGCCCTTCCCTGGTTGTCTTGGGGACAGCTCCTAACCTAGGCATTGGATTTGAACAGATGCCAACCCTGTTGCAGGCATCTGTCGGAGACACCTTGCGACAGATGCCGAGATCCAGCAGGCCACTGTGAAGAGCCCTGGCATGCTCTCAAGGAAGGGAGGATGGTGTCAGCATCAGGCATTAATAATAAAAGCCCAGAATCTTCCGTGAGCTCTACAAAGTGATAGGTTGGAACTGTACCATGCATCTTTCTCAAGAAGAGTGCCCCTTTCCTGGCCCCAGGTGCAGATGCTCACCTGTACCTGGCCTGGGCCCACACTTGTCCCCTGGACTCCCACGTAGGGTCAAGGGAAAAAGCAACACCTTGGAGATCATCTGAGCAGGGCTCAAGTTTCCATCCTGGCATGTGTCCTTGGCAGAGTTATTTTACCTCCTTGAGCCTCTGTCTGCTCCACTGCAAGAACGTGGATTTTTATGTCTCCCCAAAGGGTGACGGTAACAGTTAAATGAGATATTCTGCGTTCAGAACCGACACAGTGCTTAGCAGGGAGAGCACGTTATCAACATCCCCTCCCCTCAGCTGCTCATCTCCGCACCCTTTAGGATGTGGCCAAATCCAGGATTTTCTAAAAAGCTTTCATCTGCCAAAAATACATTTTTAACTGTTCTGGAATTCTGTCAGATTCAGAAGCAGGGGCATTAGTAATACAAGTTGAATTTTCCGACTAGAAGGAGCGCTCTCAGTGGCAGCATATTGTCAGTATTTAATTCAGCGAGTTAGGTCATTTGGGAACCTGCGTGTCTAAACAGCGACCTTTGGGGCAGATGATATTCAGGGTTGAGGCAGCCTTAGGCATGGGGACGAGGATTGCAGAGAGGGAGGCAGGCGCAGGGGGACACACACCCTCCTCACCTGTCACAGGGCCTCTGACAGGGGCCAACCCTGGCAGCTGCTGAGATCCAGCTGGGGACCCCTTGAAGACCTCCCGCGAGCTCTCCAGGTGGGGGGATGGCGTCAGCACTAATCATTAATAATAAAAGGCCAGAATCTTCCAGGAGCTCTAGAGAGCGAGAGTCTGGAAATTTGGTCTATTTTTAATACCAATTTTCTCCCAGCTTTGCTTTCCTCTCATATATAAAGATGACCTCAAATGCAAAAATATGATTCCATCACAGTGGAGGAGAGCCAGAGAATTTCCAGCTGATTAGACTTGGGAATTTTTCCTGTTACTGCTACAGTTAAATAGATATTGGCAAATAGTGTAACCTGCAGGGAACCAAACAGAGTGTGGAAGAGCCTGGTCGGTTATAATTAGAAATATACATCATTCTCCTTCCCCAAAGAGCCAGAGAGTGGTATTTAAAGGGACAGTAAGGCACGGTACATGGACAGCCTTGACTCAGCAACAATTAAGAACTGTCTTATAAATTATTATACATTTGCAAATGTAGTTAACGCTCTTTCTCTCTAATTTTTAATAATGCACCGTAGCCTAGTTGATGTGAGGCTCTAAGAGCTGGATCTAGAGGCATGTGAGCACAAGATGGTTACATTTCAACAGCAAATCACCTTCCTCAGTGTACAGCCTTTTTATCTGCAGTTTGTATTGTGCCTGCCTGTACTGATGAGAAAGATGATTATCTTGTCACTTAAGAAAAAATGAGATAAACATATTTAAAACTCATGCATATAACGAGTCCTATTCATTTCCTGGGCTGTGATGAAGGCAGTAGGAAGGTAATTTCCTTATCTGTAAACAAGTCGGTCCAATTCAGCTGCATTAGACAAACACTGACTGAGCACTAACGCAGTGCTGGCCCCTGGCTGAGGACAGAGGGCAGAGGGCAGAGGGCAGAGTGCAGAGGGCAGATGGTGGGGGCTGGGTGGGGAGGACGAAGCAGGCAATCCAGCCTCACGGTCTAGTGCATGGACTCTGGGGTCTGACAGATGGGATTTGAAGCTTCCTTCTGCTTCTTCTTAACTTCATAACCTTGAACAAGCTACTTAACCCTTCCTAACCTTGGCTTCCTTATTTGCAAAGTGGGGATAAAAATAATGCCTAGGTTTTTAGGGTGGTAGATACAAGATAAGGCTCCATAACCATTAGCCAGTAACATTGGCACTGGGCCCAGCTTGGAGCAAGCGCCCATGACAGGGGACAGCCTGAAAAGAGGACATTTAAATATCACATGGTAAGTCCTATGGTAGTCCTATATTCTGTCATATAAGGGCTACACTGGGGCTTAAGAACTAATGCCCAGTTTCCTAGAGCCGGCCTCTGGCTGACTTCCTAAAGGAGGAAAAAGAGAGAGTCAGATGGAAAGAGCATCAGAGATACAGGAAAAAACTTGAACAGGAGTGGACAGGCACTTAGCAACACAGGGAACACGGAGATGACCACAATCCTACCCACAGGTGTTCTCGGGTGCTGTGAGGCTGACGACAGAGAACAGCAGGCGGGGAGGTTACCAAGAGAGGCAGAGCTGGGCCAGGTAAGCAGGAAGAAGGAAAGTGTCAACCATCTAAGCAACTGAGCATTTGCTCATTAAATACTTTGAAGGTCCAGAGATTTTGATAGAGAGCAAAGCTGCTCAATAAAGACAAGAAAAAGACTTTGGTTTTCTTGAGTTTCTTGACACAGAGCTATATTTGTAATGCACCATATATGATCATGAATTTATTCTGTAATGCTGCGGTCTCCAACCCCTGGGCCGCAGAGCTCCACCGCCACCCCGCCCCATCCGTGGAAACATTGTCTTCCATGAAACCGGTCCCTGGTGCCGAAAATGTTGGGGACCGCTGATGAAACATATTGGGAGTTAGTACAAGTGTAGCCACAGTTGATGTCTCAGCAGAGCTGTGCAGGTCCAGAGCTGAAGGCACTGCTTTAGGACACAAGAAGAAAGGGCAGACCGATCCTCCTGGTCTGGGATAGGTAAACACAGGCACAGAGATGGGGCTGGGAGCCTGGCCTTGGTCTTCCTGTGTTGGGCAGAGGAGACTCAGCACAGCTTGTCTTCTTGGGCAGCAAAGGGAGAATGGGACTGTGAATACAGGACAGTTTCTAGACGGTGGCATATCCTGTGTCTGTGGATGGATGAAATAACCCTCAGGCCCAAAGACATGCTGTGTGAGGGGCCACTGGGCCAGAGAGGACTGGGTACCTGAATAATAATCTTGAACCTTAGCCCCCAGTGCCTCATTAGCTGGATCCCAGCTGAGAAGAAGGCAGATTCTAGCAGAATTATTACATTGCTGATCTTAAGGTATCAGAAAGTCTCAAAGGAGAGAAACTGTAGAGGTATACATGCATGAGAAGACTTTATACTTTCTATGTAAATATCTAATTGGAAAGTCTTGGAAATATTAAAAGACTATATGCATATGCATTACAAAAATCACTGAAAATAAAGTAAGTTGAATAATAGGCAATGTGTGAACATTTTTTTTTTTTTTTTTTTGTCAGGATGACCCAAAGTGGGAAGGGAAAGGCATTGCAGCAGGTAGCCTTGAGAAATGGCCCCAGCGAGCCCTGCCTCCTGGAACTTGTGCCCTGGTGTAGCTGCCTCCCAAGAGTGTGGGCTGGACCTGATGACATGCTTCTAGTGAGTAGTATATGGCAAAAAGGAGGGGACGTCACTTCTGAGCCTACGTTATAAAAGACCGTGACTTCCACCTTTCTAGTACTCTCTCTCTCTGTCTCTCTCTGTCTTTGTCTGTCTGTCTGTCTATCTCTCTCTGTCTGACCTTCTTGGTTTACTCACTTCAATGAAGCCCACTACCATTCTGGAGATGCCCAAGTTTGAAGAAACACAGGACGGCCTCCAGCCAATGGCCAGTGTGGGACTGAGACCCTCATTCCAGCAGCCCACGAGGAGCTGAACACTGACAGCCCATGAGTGAGTTTAGCAGCAGATCCTACCCCAGTGAGGTTGTAAGGTGACTCGCCCTGGTCCACACCTTGACTGTAGCCTGGAAGATTCTGAGCCAGAGGACCCAGCTACATCACAGCAGGCTCCAGACCCATGGAAACTGTGAGGTAACTGCCATTCACTGCTGTGGTGCTGCACTTTGGGGTGCTCGGGTGTGCAGCCATAGATAACTAACACAGGAACTGGCGTCCATCGGGCAGTGCTGTGGTGACAATCTGTGGTTTATCCTGTTTAGTTCCCTATTTCACTTCTGAGAAAGCTGTCTGTTCAAGATTACAGAATATTTAAGAAATTTGCCTAAGGTCAGCCAGCTAGAAAGTAGCAGAAATTTGCAAACCAGGACTGGCTGGCTCCCAATGTGTGTGCCAAGTCCGGGGTACCAGGTGGAAAGGAAAGAGTTCCCCAAATTAAAGATTGTCTGGAGGAGTCAAAAACACCCTCAGAAATGGGTGCACTAAAAGGCCTACCTGCCCCTAAATGTCTTTCTTGCTTCTTTTTCAGTGCCATGGGTCACAGTTTTGGGTTAGAGCCTCAGACTATGAATTACATGCAAATTCATCACCTCCTTGTCACCTTGCTATGACACAGGTCCCTAGGAAGAAGGCAAGCAAAGGGGCTGTGAAGGGGGCAAAGGGGAGAATACAGCACAGGCAATGTGGGCACCGGCTCGGGGGCAGGCACAGGTGGGGTGCCAGGGTGGGGGAGAGGCCCTCGTGCAGGGCAGAGTGGGCGGAGTGGCTGGGAGCATCCTCACCTGGACAAGTAAGCAGGCAGCTGAATGGAATCGTGGGGACAGGGAACCAGAAACAAACTGTGCCCCTATTTAACCTCTGGTCCATGCTCTAAAAACAAAAAAATGAGAAAAATTTCTCCATGAGGATACAATACTGTCTCCTTAACCGTGGTTTCACTTTCCATGGTTTTGGAACTTACCCGCAGTCAACCTCGAGCTAAAAATATTAAATGGAACATTTCAGAAATATTCACATAACTTTTATTACAGTATGTTGTTATAATTGTTCTATTTTATTATTGGTTATTGTTGTTATTAATAATCTCTTACTGTGCCTAATTTTTAAATTAAACTTTATCATAGGTAAGCATGTATAGGAAACCCTAAATGTAGGGGTCAGTACTAACTTCAGTTTCTGGCATCCACTGGAGGTCTTGGAACACATCCCCCGAGGATAAGGGGGGACTACTGTAATGCCATTATCAATCCCATAAGGACCAACTCATTCATAAGCTGTGTAGGAATCACACACGGGACAGGATCCCACGCTCAAAAGGAACAACGATTCCGAGGGGGACTTTCATTTCATTGTGTTCTTCTCCAGCATTGATTCTGGCATCCCAGGTAAAATTGAGCAGGTAAAGGCAAACAAAGGCTGGTTAGGGGCATGCTAGGACACTGTCCAGGCAGGAGACTCTGACAGGCTTCCAGCTGCAAAGACTCACCATTTAATGTTGTCCCAGGCTGGTGTAGGGATTGCCTCTAAAAAGCATGCAGCCTAAAACTGAGCCCCTCAAGTAAAGGCAGCTGACAACATTTCTGTGCCTCAGTATTATTAAAAAATATCTGACACACAAAGATATGTATACAGATACTAATGATAGCAATAAAACTATGTACCCACAACCCAGCTTTGTTAAATCATACTATTTTTTCCATATTTGCTTCATATTTTTATCAAGAAATAAAACAATACAGTTGAAGCTCACTTTGTAACTGCTCTAAGGCCTCTAACCCCATCCCCCAAAATAACCACCATCTTAATGTTGGGGACATTATTTCCACGCAGATTTTCATACTGTTACCATATACACATGTGTCTGTGAACCATATATAACTTAACTGGCATGATTTTAATCTTTGTATTAAGGATATCATGCTGTATGTAAACTTTTGTAATTTTATTTTTTATTTTTATTTTTTTAATGTCATTTTAGAATTTGTATTGAGATTTTCCATATCAGTAAATGTAGCTCTAGTTCATTCATTTTAACTACTTTCCATTTTGTGGCTATTTCACACTTTTTTTGATAATCCATTCCCCTGTGGATAAGTATATAGGCTTTCTTTTCTTTTCATTCTTTTTTGGGGGGTTCTTTTCATTTCTGCTAGTCTACACAATGCAATAATGAAATCTTCTGCATGGCTCCTTGTATACATGGGTAAGAGTTTCTCTATGAAAAGGTAGAATTGCTGAGTTGTAGAAGATGCAAGTTTTCAGATTATTACATGTTTCCACAGTGCTCTTCAAAGTTGTCCCACCAATTTAGACTCCTGCTGGCAATGGTGAGAGCTCCCTTCACCCCTGGCTTCTCCAACCTTTCTTTGCACGATGTGGTTTCCTGATGTGAGCCCCACCGCGGTTGTTCCCCTCTGATTACTCCCTGGTTGGTCAAGGTCCTTCCTAACCATAGCGCTCTGGACTGGATGAGATGAATTTGGATATGGTCTGACGCCTGCAAAACTTGTTGGGACTCCCTCTTCCCTCAAGTTGGGCAGTGAATTTCTTCTGAATTTTTCCTAAGGACCCATCACTTCGTTTTAAGCAACCACCTCCTCTGTGGCTCATATTGTGCATTCTCTCACGGTTCATTAAAGTACCCGTGGCCTGGAGGCTCATAAAAATAGTCCTACAGATCTCTGCCATTAATTCCTAACCATTTCTGGAATTGAGAACTTTCTGAAAATCAAATGAGAGCTGTAGACACACACTCGCACATGCACACACACACACACACACACACACGCACACACAGCATTTTACATGCAATTCCAGAAGGTTCATTGACATTTGGAGCAAATATGTGGCTCCCAGGTTAATCCTGCCCTGGGCTGTGTTGAAGGATTCAGGAAGAAGGATTGAAAAACAGTTTGCCCTGCTGAATATATTTAAACGTGGGGCTATTAGGCAAATGCCCCTATGCCTTAAAGGCTTGTAGGATTTTTAATAAATCTGAATATGTTTTTAGAGTTGTTAATATTGTTTTAATATCAACTTCCAACTCTATTCCATGATGCAGTAGTGTAGAATAGAAAGAGTTTAGACTCAGGAGTCGGCAGAGCCAAGTTCAACTCTGCTGTTTTTTGTTTGAGTGAGCTGTATCAGCGGTACTCAACCTTTTTGGCACCAGGGACCATTTTCCACAGATGAGGTGGCGGGGATGGATCTCAGGCGGTGATGCCAGCAATGGGGAGCGGCTGTAAATACAGATGAAGCTTTACTTGCTCACCCGCCACTCACGTCCTGCTGTGTGGCCTGGTTCCTAAGTTTCATGGAAGGTGATTTTCCCATGGACTAGGGTGGGGTGGCGGTGAGGGGTGAGGCACAGCTCAGGCAGTGATGTGCGCCCCGGTTCCTAACAGGCCACGGCCCAGGGGTTGGGGAGCACAGATACATAACCTCAGTTTTCTTCTCTCTCAAATGGACTCCTATCTCAAAGGATTCTTGTGAGAGTTAATCGAATCTATGCCAATGTCTGGAATGTGGTAAATGTTTAATAAATGCTGGCTTTTTCTGCCCCACATAAGCCCTTTGAAACTCGGCTAGCAGATCTACAGAAAGAAGCTGAAATTAATATTTCCCTGGGTTGTTGCAGAGCTTTAGTGAGATGGCATATATAATATTTCCAGTGCAGAGTGGGACAGCCATACATGTTAATTTTGTTAGGTTTGGGGGAGCAAGCAAAAATTTAATTTTATTTATTTTCCACATTTGCTCAATATTAAGTTTCTATACTAACAGGACCTGCAGCTCCTCCGTGACCGATGGCCCCAGGACATCTCACTAGGATCCCTTGCCGTCTCTCTCCTCCAGGGCTGTTGCTCCCTTTAATGATCACAAATGAATGCTCCCATTGCCTAGTCAGGCCACCTGCAGGCAGAAGAATTATTATCCAGGGTGCTCTCTGGAGGTTTGGGGAAGCTCCTGACTCCCCACATGTCTTTCAAAGGCATATATTGTTTCAGACACCTGTAACAATAATAGCCATGAATTATCTATAGATAAATATTAATGCAGCATCTGTATTGAAGCCAAGCACAAATTGAATAGTTTTATCTACATAAGGCCCCAAATAGATTTAATAGAAATTTCCTCCCAAGTCATATATTATTTATTCTTGATATTCAATAAAAATTCACACCAGTGAATGTAATGCTTTTGACATCTTTCACTTACAAACATTAGGAAAAAGGTTTCAAGAGAGATTTGAATTGTGATTACTAAACCTGTTCCAGTTCTGTCTCTGTCAGCTCCGAAATTCCCAACAAGAATTGCTTTTCTTAAGAAGAGAATTTCCATTTTAAAAACACATATTTATAATGAGAAATCCCCGTGCCTCCAAGCACACTCCCCTGCCCAAAGCATCTGAAAATGTCAGGGCTGAAAGGCACCTCAGAGCTTAGCCACTCCAGATCCCTCATTTTCCAGGTGCCTGGACAGGTGAAGCAGCGGATCCCAGGTCCCTCAGGAAGTTAATGATAATTAGGAAGCAAGATGATATGTCAACAGATGCAGTATGATTACTGGTACAACAAGAGAGAGAAAAATGAAGTCCAAGCTGTTTCTTTTCTGTGTCAAAATACCAAAAAGCTAGATTTATTTGTACTGAAAATGTGGATAACACATGAAAACTGTGTCCTGCCAAATGGAGAATTTCAGGTCAGTTATTTCAAAACAACACACAGAGGAAAGGCAAAAGGCACTCCCAAACTTCTCTCTGTATTGAATTCAGCCAAGCCATTCTGTGAGAGAGCTAGTTAGCTAGCTAGGTGGAACAAACGCACACCACCAAAGTGAAAAGAAGGTGGCCAGTAAAGACATGGGCTAAGTTGTTGGTTTTTCAGTGGCTTCTGGTATTTTTTATAAAGTTGTAATAAAAGTGTGGGTCTTTCATTACATTACCACCAAGCCATTTTAATGGAAAGAGATAAGATTTTCCATCTTACTGCCTTAGGGTGGCCTATGGGAAATCCGCCATCCACATAAACATGTTAGCGACATCAATAATAAAACACTGCTATTCATTTGGCCTGGCAGAATGTATATCTTTCCGTGAGGCCAGTGCCATTCTAAACACCGTTGACTCATTATTCTCTTTATAAATCCCAGGAGAAGGAGGACATAGTTCCTACCCCAGAGGAGTTAAATATTCAGTTTGCAGATGATTCAGACCTGGAAGGGACGCAGATACAATGTACTGGCAGAATCAAGATTCTAAATGATTTTGGTGGGCTAGATTCTAAACCAAAATTAAATACAGAGACACAAATAAATGAAGTCCTGTCCTTGAGTATAAAAAAGAAAAAAAATTGCACAGTGCAGGGTAGAGGACCTGATTTGTAGAAAAGATCTGGACGGGTATATTAATTTGCTAGAGCTGCTGCTGTGACAAAGTACCACAAACTGAGTGGCTTAAACAACCGAAATTGATTGTCTCACGGTCTGGAGGCTAGAAGTCCTAAATTGAGGTGTAGGAAGGGTTGGCTCCCCCTGAGGGCTGAGAAAAAGTCTGGTCCATGCCTCTCCCCAGGCTTCTTATGTTTTGCTGACAATCTTTGGCATTTCTTGGTTTATAGAAGCATCACCCCAATCTCTGCGTTTATTATCACATGGTGTTTTCTCTGTGTGCGTGTGTCTCTAAATTTCCCCTTTTTATGAGGTCACTGGTCATATTGGATTAGAAACCACCGTAATGACCTCATCTTGACTAATAACATCTGCAATGACTTCATTCCCAAGTAAGTTCACATAGTAAGGTACTAGGGGTTAGGACTTCAGTATATGAATTGGATGGAGATGGGGGCTTTCAAGGTCTAAATTATAGGTTAGGGGAGGTTTATAGTCTGATTAATATATACTGAGCCTAGCAAAATCTTTGATTATGGTTATTAAAATATGGTTTTCAAAGGCTAGCAGGAATGGTCCCGCTGAACTCCACAACTGGAACATGGGGTAGGATTGCTCATTGGAAAATTATATATGGTCAGACAAGAACATGCCATGTGTAAGATGTTGGAAAGAACTGGAGGTGTTTTGACCCCAAAGCAAAGGGGAGAGAGCAAGGCAAAGAGTGGGGTGGAGAACCCATAGACAGCAACCATAAAATGCCCTCACCACTTGGAAATAAGATTATTGGGAGAGGAAGAAGCATGGAGAATGGGATTTGAGACAGTACAATGTAGGGACTTACAAAACTGAAGACTAGAATCTGGAATATAGTAACCTCATTGAGGAACATTCCTGGGTGGCTTCTCTCTGTGATATCTTCACCTTGTCTCTCTCAGTCTTAAAATATTTGCAAGGTTGCCAGGAGCCCTGTTTTGAGGGCATAGATTACTGGGAGAAAACTTCAGCTCCATATAAGATTTCATAAACATGGACTACCCGAGGAGGTGAAACCTTGGTGTTAAAAGGCCTGGGTGGACCAGGGCAGCACCAGTTCCCATGAATAGAAAGATCTCACTAAGTTGTAACTGCGTATGTTAAGCATTAAAAGAAAACAATATTCTCTTCTCGGGCATGGGGCTGACTCCCCTCAAGGAAGAGCTGAGTTGCTATGCCTCATGACATTTTTGATGCTTTCATCCTTCCTCCTTCTTTTTCACCCCTTCCATCCATTCTCTCCTTCTGACTTTCACTTTTCTATCCTTCTAATCTTTCATTTTCCTTCTTCCACCTTTCCCCCTCTCTTGCAGATTTCCTTCTGTTCATCCTTCCACTCATCTTTGCCAGTTATGGCTTTTTGCTCACAAGCAACAGACACAAATTCTGGCCCATTTAAGCAAAAAAAGAATTTTGGGAAAGGATATTAGGAAGCACCTAGAATCAGCAATAAGGTAAAAAAAAAAAAAAAGGACCTGGAAGCAGAATATTCTGACACATTGGACCACTGGAACTCTTCAGATGGAGTGAATAATACCCAACAATTTTTTTCTCCATCCTTCTGTCATTTAAACGGGAAACAAAGTCCCAAGAGTTGGCCAACTTAGGTTGCATGCTCTACCATTTTGGATGTATAGAGTTAGTAAAAGAAAGGACCTAGTAGAAAGTCTTTGAAGAGACCTCTCAGCTTCTATGGTGGGAATGTAGGCTGTTCCCACAGCATCCAGCAGGTAAATCTCCAAATGACATCAAGGAACTGTTGTGCAAAAGAATGAATGCTTGGGGCCAAACCATTATTAAAAATTGGTATATTTGCTTTTTCACCACTTCCCCACCCCTCCTTTTCCACTTTACAGCAGGAAGGCCTTAGGGTGACTCCCATGACCAGTTGATTTTGGTGGAGGTCTAACTCAGTGTTTTATGATATTTCCTTCCAAATGATAATATATCATATCATATAGCACCTTGCGATCTTTCATGCACTTGAATATTCATGATCTCATTGCATGTTTATAGTTTCTCTATGTTGTGGACTGAATTATGTCCTCCCCCCCAAATTTATATGTGGAAGTTCTAACACCCAGTACTTCGGCTTGTAACTATCGGAAGATAGAACATTTAAAGGTGATTAAGTTAAAACGAGGCCATTAGGATGAGCTCTAATCCAATCTGACTGGTTTCTTTATAAGAAGAGGAAATTTGGACAGACAGAGGGACACCAGGGATGTGTGTACAGAGAAGCCCACATGAGAACACAGGGAGACAGCAGCCACCTGCGGCCAAGGAGAGAGGCCTCCGAAGAAACCAAACCTGCCAACTTCTGATTTCTGACTTCTAGCCTCCATAACTGTGAGAAAATAAATTCCTCTTGTCGCCCAGTCTCTGGTGTTTTGTTATGGCAGCCGTGGACAGCTGACACTCTGTAAGTAAGGACCACAACTGCTCAGGTAAGGAAACTGAGGATCAGAGAGGTCATAATATTTGTCAACAACCCACAGTAAATACATAGCAGAGAAACCAGGTCCTCTGGTTCCAATCCAGTTTTCTCTCTGCTACTTCATCCTATTTCTTTACTTCTTGCTACCATCTTCCTGCTTCCAACCCTGCCCTGACAAATCCGTGTCCTTTCCCATCAAGCCCTAAGTGCATGGAAGAGTAGAGAGAGAATTTTGTTTGGCTGTACACTGTTCAGGGCATTGCTGTCCATAACTGTCAATCTGGTACCTTCCTTCCCAGATGCACCTCCTCTTCTTCAGTCCTTCCAATGCCAATAAAATAAGATAAGCCTCGAACTCAGGGACTGCTGCTGACAATCAGCAGAACGGCTGACCCTGGGTCACTCTCGAGTATTGGCTCTCTTGCCAGGTGCGCGATATGGAGCTCTAAGTGAATTGCATTCATTCCTGATTTCATCAAGGCATCTTATTTCAGTAGTGATTAGCCATCTTGTTGAAAAAAGTCACAGTAAATTTGATGATGTCTCTATCAAGATTATACACAACAAACACCAATATTATATTTAAAGGGGCCCTCGGTCAGCCCAGAGGTTGCTGGGTTTATAGTGCAACTTGCATTGTGTTTTGTAATCTCATCCTTCCTGGCTTAACCTCTTGCTCCCATCTAAACTGTACATTTTTAACTGGTGTGGAGCATAGATTACTTTATTTATTTTCATAAATAAATAAAGAACTCTTCTAGGCGGAGCTATAAGATAGCAGCTGATGAAATAAATCCCCTATGTCACCTCATTATCTACTTGTGTATCAAACATCTCCGTGTCTCTCTGGCTTTGAGCTCTGTTGCAGCCAATTCTTCCTAACAAGCCAGCTCACAGAATGAAAGTGCACTTTGCCCAGCTCTGAAACCTTGTATTTCAGAGTATAAAGTCGATCCAGACGGATCGCTCCACAAATCCACCCTGATATGTGATAACATACCCAGCAGGAGAATTTGTCACTTGCACATGCACGGTCCTGAGATAGCTGGCGTGCGCCTGTGCTCAGAGGGCCCCGTGTTGTATCTGCACAGATGCCTTCCTTAGCGCTGTCGCCCCACCAGAGCACAGAACTGCAGAGATATACTTTGGAATGCACTGAAAAATTCTAAGCACACTCATATTTTTCTTTCTTCCAGGGCAATGCCTCGCACTTAGTGCTTTTCAACCAATAAAGAATGCTCATTGATTTTGACATGCTGGAGGACAAGTTTCCCCAATGTGCCGAGATGTAATGCTGTCACTGGAGGAAACAGGAGTCTGAAGGGCACAAGCCATAGAAACAAAGGCAGGTCTGAAGGAAAGGTGGGCATTCGTTTCGATTCGGTAAAATAGCCTCCATTGCCTTTTATTTTCCAGATCCTTCATTTTATTCCTTTTCTTCAACAATATTTCTTCACACATTAAGAAGGCTTTTTTTTTTAGTGAGAATTGGTTTTTCTTTTTCAGACTATTACAGGGATACAACACGTTTTGGTTATATAATTTGCTTTTGTGCAGTTTGAGTCAAAGTTATAAGTGTGCCCTTCACCCAGATAGTGTGTGCATTGTACCTGTTAGGTGTGAATTTATCCATCCCCTCCTCCCCACCACCTGCCTGATTTCCAATGAGTTTTATTTCCATACATGCACGCAAGTCTTGATCGATTGGTTCCAATTTAATCGTGATGAGTACATGTGGTATTTGTTTTTCCATTTTTATGATACTTCGCTTAGAAAAATGGTCTCCAGTTCCATCCAGGAACCGGTAACAAGATCTGGTATCTTGTTGCAAAAGATACCAGATCACCATTTTTTATGGCTATGTGGTACTCCATGGTATACATATACCACATTTTATTAATCCATTCATGTGTTGATGGGCACTTGGGTTGTTTCCACATCTTTGCAATTGTGAATGGTGCTGCTATAAACATTCGAGTGCAAGTGTCTTTTTTATAAAATGTCTTTTTTTTTTTCCTTTGGGTAAATACCTAGTAGTGGGATTGCTGGATCAAATGGTAGGTCTACTTTTAGTTCTTTAAGGTATCTCTATACAACTTTCCATGGAGGTTTTACTAATTTGCAGTCACATCAACAGTGTATGAGTGTTCCTTTCTCTCTGCATCCACGCCAACATCTGTTTTGTGACTTTTTCTTAAGAGTCATACTCACTGGAGTTGGGTAATATCTCACTGTGGTTTTGATTTGCATTTCCCTGATGATTAGAGACATTGGGTATTTTTTCATGTGTTTTTTGGCCATTAGTGTATCTTCATTTGAAAAGTTTTTGTTCATGTCTTTTGCCCACATTTTAATGGAATTCTTTGATTTTTTTTCTTGCTGATTTGCTTGAGTTCTTTGTAGATTTTGGCTATCAGCACTTTATTGGGTGTATAGCATACAAATATTTTCTCCCATTCTGTATAGGTTGTCTATTTGCTCTATTACTTTGTATCTTTGTCTGTGCAGAAGATTTTTAATTTGATTAGGTCCCATTTATTTATTTTTGTTGTTTTCTGTGATTTCTTTTGGGGTCTTCTTCATAAATTTTTTTCCTAGGCCGATATCTGTAAGAGTTTTTTCAACATTTTCTTCTAGAACTCTTATAGTTTCATGCCTTAGGTTTAAGTCTGTTATCCATCATGAATTAATTTTTGTGAGTGGTGAGAGGTGCAGATCCTGTTTCAGTCTTCTACATGCAGCTATCCAATTTTCCCAGAATC
>CAUYSK010119790.1:0-30819 GCA_963575035.1 Avahi laniger
TTCAATTATATAAGTATTTATCATTTTAAAAACTAAAACCGGCCGGGCGTGGTGGCTCACGCCTGTAATCCTAGCTCTCTGGGAGGCCGAGGCGGGTGGATCCTTTAAGCTCAGGAGTTCCAGACCAGCCTGAGCAAGAGCAAGACCCCGTCTCTACTAAAATTAGAAAGAAATTAATCAGACAACTAAAAATACATAGAAAAAATTAGCTGGGCATGGTGGCGCATGCCTGCAGTCCCAGCTACTCGGGAGGCTGAGGCAGGAGGATCGCTTGAGCCCAGGAGTTTGAGGTTGCTGCTGTGAGCTAGGCTGACGCCACGGCACTCTAGCCCGGGCAACACAGTGAGACTCTGTTTCAAAAAACAAAAAAACTAAAACCGAGACACTTTCGAATAACAATTTCCCAAAATAAAAAGCAGTTCAGTAAGTTAAGTAGTATTGCTTGACAATTTTGCAAATCTCTTTAATGCTTGGCTTAAGACAGCTGGATTGGCTTATCTGCCCTGCATTTAGTCTGGTCCATCCCACAGGTCATGTAGCCTCTACAAAACTGGAAGGGGTTCAATGCCATGATCTTCATGCCTGGATCAAAAGACTCAAGTTCTGGCCAGGCGCGTCGCTCATGCCTGTGATCCTAGCACTTTGGGAGGCTGGGGTAGGAGGATTGCTTGAGGCCAGCCTGAGCAACGTCCCAAGATCCCATCTCTACAAAAAATAGAAAAATTAGCCAAGTGTGTTGCTGCACGCTTATAGTCCCAGCTACTCGGGAGGCTGAGGCAGGAGGATAGCTTGAGCCCAGGAGTTGGAGGTTGTGAGCTATGATCACGCCAGTGCAATCCACCCGGGGCAGAGAGAGACCTTCAAGAAAAAAAAAGACTAAAGTCCTAGCCCCATCACACTCTAACAAATAAATTTACTGCCTACTCTCTCTGCGCCTCAGTCCCTCACCTGCAAAAGGGGTACACATTTCCCACAGGGTCGGGTGGAGGATCAACATTTCCTGGTCCCCATCCCATGTGCACACGTGGCAGGAGGAACAAACCTGGTCTCCTCCCTGGAGTTTAGGGACACGACGCATACTCCCCATGGTGCACGGCAGGGTGGGAGGAAAGAGCGATGGACACCCTTGCAAAAGCGATCCAAGTGCCCCGTAAAGTGTAAAATGTAAAGTACGGTCCAACGTGAGTTACCACCGCTACAGCTGCGCCAAGCGAACGGCTCGCAGGACCGAGGTGCTTCCGCGGCAAAGGCGCAGTTCCCTCGAGCTCTTCCTTCGCATGGAGCCGCGGCGTAGAGCTCTGCGCGGGCGGGGTGACAAAGCCTGGGTGACAAGCCCCTCCTTCCGCGTTCCCGCAGCAGAGCTCGGGGCCTGCTCAGGTGCGGTGTCATCAATGTGTTCGGCGCTCTACTGAGCCTGCCCCGGGAGTGGGCGGGCCCGTTCGCCCTCAGGTGGTCTAACAAGCGCCAGACAGAGCCAATGGCGTGACTGCATAGTTCCTCCTCTTCATTCCGATTGGCTGGCGCCAGAAAGCCGGAGAGTGAGCGGCCGCAGCCTTTGGAAGCGAGCTGCTGCCTGCCTTTGCCTCACTCGCCCGCGAACCGTGATCTGTCCGCGCTTCGGCTTTCGGGTTCTGCTCTGTCCGCCGCTGCCGCCATGGCCCAGTGAGTGACTCGCCCACGGGCAGCCGAGCTCGGCTTCGGCCTGCGGGGAACTTTTCTGGGGCCGGGATCTGCCTAGTTCTCTCCTCCGCCTCCTCCGCCCTGGGGGTCGCCTGAGCCCGGCCTCGTGGGACCCCGGACCCCGCACCTCCAGGGTCTCAGGCTCCGGAACCCCGGGGTCCGAGCCAGCCCCGCAGCCGCCTCTTCCCCGCGGACCGGGCCCCCGCCCTCTTGGCGACGCAGGCCCGGGGCGGATCCCCTTCCCGAGAGGGCCGGGGAGGGGGCCGCGGACAGGCCTCGCCGGGGTGGCCCGGACCGGGATCCAGAGGGGACGACCCTCTCTGAGGACACCTGCAGTAAAAATGACAGCCAGGGACACTGGGGCGCGAGGGAGCGTTCGTGGGTGAGCCCCCAGGGCATGTTGGCTTGATTGCGCGGGACCCGGGGTTCCGCGAAGGGACGGAGTGGGGGCCGGCCTCTGGCACTTGCACGGAATGTGCATGGAACGTGCTTGCCGGGCTCCCAAGGCGAGAGCCGGCAGCGGCGCAGGAGGACTCAACAAGTTACCGGTCACACCAAAGAAGGCTACAAAGTTTCGGGTCTCTGAGCTGGAGTTGGTACTGACACATTCTTCTTTGTTCTGTTTCCGGCCTTTCAGAGCTGACATTGCGCTGATTGGACTGGCTGTCATGGGCCAGAACTTAATTTTGAACATGAATGACCACGGCTTTGTGGTAAGTGGTGGGGACACATTATCTTATCTGTGCTTCTTGGTGTGCTTTTAGCGGAATGCCCGTGATTGCTCTGTGATTTCACAGATCCCATGTGATCTGGAACATGCTTCTCTTTAAATGCTCTCTGTTGCTGCTCGTGACATTTTTTTGGGAGAAGCCCACTTAGCCGTGGCTGTGGGAGGGCTGATGGTGCAGTTCTCCGAGGAGGTGTCTGTGCGCTCTGTAAGGTGTGCAGCCTGAAGAAGCGGATCAGTATCTTAAGTAGCGGTGAGTGGTGGAGGAGGAGAAGTCCTGCTGGGTGTGTAGAGCTCTAACTTTGTTGCCTAATGCGATCTGGGGAGACTGAAAATGTGTCTTCTAAATACTAAAGTGGCTCAGTGACAAAAGACAGAGTCAGTGTTGAACTGGCCGGTTCTTAGATTTGATTCTGAGCCCTAACCAGTTCCTTCACCTCGGTTCTCTGCCATTTCATCCTACTGAGGTAACTTTACAGCGATCAACCAGCATTTGCTCAAGGAAAAGGCAGGTCTGACCTCTCCAGGACCTTGGGCTGAATAGAAATTTCACTGTTACTTGGTCCACAGTCTGAAGGTCCTGTGTGTCCTAGATCTCCTAATCAGAACTTTTATCCTTCTAGGTCTGTGCCTTTAACAGGACGGTCTCCAAAGTTGATGATTTCTTGGCCAATGAGGCAAAAGGAACCAAAGTGGTCGGTGCTCAGTCCTTGAAGGAGATGGTCTCCAAGCTGAAGAAGCCCCGGCGCATTATCCTCCTCGTGAAGGCCGGTCAAGCTGTCGACGATTTCATCGAGAAACTGGTGAGGCCCGCTCTGCCCTCAGATGCTATCAGCACAGCAGAGCTTTGTTTTTGTTTTTGTTTTTTTTTATCTTTCCTTTAGCTATTTTACTTCTCTTTACTTCAGGGATTTTTTTTTTTTCAATTTCTTGATATGAACTGCTCAGTTCTGACAAAATGATTACTTAAATGTTTCAGTGTTGCTTAACTTGACTGGCACTAATTAAGTAACAGTATATCTTTGAGTGGTGATAATTCTGAGGATACAAAGAGACAGTTCAATAAAAATTCATTAACAAGAAGAATCAGAACAGGCAGGGCACGGTGGCCTGTGCCTGTAATCCCAGCACTTTGGGAAGCTGAGGCTGGAGGATCACTTGAACCCAGGAATTCAAGGTTACAGTGAACTGTGATTGGGCCACAGCACTCCAGCCCAGGCATAGAGTGAAACCTTGTCTCAAAAAAAAACACACACAAAAAAGAACAATAGTAATCTTATTGGCCCTCTGTCTTTGATATTCAATAAGATCTTACAGTATTGTGTTATGAGTGTTTAGTACTATTCACTAATAAATCTTAGTGTCCAAATTTAGAAATAGATTTCATTGTTTTCAGTATTCCTATAAAACTATTCTTAAATAATTGTATAACTTAATATTGATAACAAGAGATCTCCTTTGGGATTCTCAGGGACTGGGTTCATATTTTTGTACCAAACAAATTCTTGTCTTTAGCAGGTATGTCTTTTTTTTAAAACAGAGTCTCGCTCTGTTGCCCCAGGGAATAGTACAGTGGCATCATTATAGGTCACTGCAACCTCAACTCCTGAGCTGAAGTGAACTCCTGCCTCAGCCTCCTGAGTAGCTGGGACTATAGGAATGGGCCATGATGCCCAGCTAATTTTTCTATTTTTAGTAGAGACAGGTCTTGCTCTTGCTCAGGCTGGTCTCAAACTCCTGAGCTCAAGCAGTCCTCCCACCTCGGCCTTCCAGACTGCTAGGATTACAGGCATGAGCCATATATCTTTTTTGAAAGAAAAAATATCAGCCAGGTACGGTGGCTCCTGCTTGTAATAATCCCAGCTCTTTGCTTGAGGCCAGAAATTTGAAACCAGCCTGGGCAACAGAGCAAGACCCTGTCTCTACAAAGAATAACAAATGTAGCCATGTGTCGAGGTGTGCGCTTGTAGTCCAGCTGCTGGGGAGGCTGAGATGGAAGGATGGATTCTCCTTGAGCCCAGGGATTCTCCAGCCTGAGTGACAGAGTGAGACCCTGTCTCTTAAAAATTAAAAAAAAAAATGCATGTGAATGAAGGGGAACCAGCGGAAATAATTTATTTATATACTCAAAAACAATTCTACAGTAATAGCTCTGAAAAAACCAAGGTACTGCCCCTTTGGAAGAAATATTGTGTTGTAAGAAATGCAGCAACGGCCAACAAGGGAAGGGGTTGAACATTCCTGTTCGAGAGGAGCAGTGTTAACAGTGGGTTGTTTCCACAGGAAGAATTTGTAACCAGTATGCTACTGTTTTTTAAATAAATGACCTAGAAAGGAAGGATGTTGTGATAAAAAGAGGACATACTAACCATTTTGTGTAGTGAGATGCCAGATCACCCGCAAGCAGTTTCAGACAAGGGGCTAAAAATGGTGGACTGTTCTTTCATATAGGAGAATATTAAGTAATGTTACCGGAGCGTTGACGGGAGAAGATAGAGTCAGCCCTGCCTGGTACACTGTGGGAAATACTCTTGTTCAAGACTCAGTCTGTTCCTGCGTCTCCAGCCTACGGTGCTCAAATCATTCATTCATACACTAAACCATCTGATACGTAGTCACCTTCCCCTACTCTGTTCTAGACACAGAGATTTTATAGGAGGTGTTTTAATCTTTTGGAGCTAGTCCTAGCCCTAGTGTTTGGGAATATAAATCAGGCAGGTGGTACACATTAAAAATATAAATTTTCCAACTAGGTTTTGTTTATTGTAGAATCTTAGAGTGGTTAAAGAAAATTATCTCAGTTGTGGAGGTTTCTGACTGGTTTTGATAGCTTTTAAATAAGGTCTAGCTCTAGGAACAGAGAGAGAATTATTGAAGGTCAGGTAATCAATGCTTTTAGACTATTTATTTGGGATAAATTCTTACTTGTTTTAATTGACCGACCAAGATATGTTTTATTTTTGTCTTTGGTCTACCTAATGCTAGTGTCTGGTTACAGGTACCATTGTTGGACACTGGTGACATCATCATTGATGGAGGAAATTCTGAATATAGGGATACCACAGTAAGTGTTCTTCAGTCCAAATTCTTCCAGGTTCTGAGAACATTCTAGAAAAAAGTATTAGCATTGCACATGTGACAATAGGGTGAACTGTCCTTCAGGGATGCTGGTTCTTTGGGATTGGTACTGGTGTGGTAGTTCTCAGCCTTTTTTTCTGCTGAGACTCACTTGATGGATGAAGTTCTCCATCACACATGGAGCTCAAGAGGATGGCTGCTGCTTAGATTCCGCAGGCTGAGCATTCATGCTTAACTCCCCCCTCCCCTTGCCCTCCCAGCTAATCCGTGATATGGCAGTGTATAACGTGTCTGAGGACCACTGCTCCAATGGTCTCCAATGCTGGGGACATCCCTGTGTGCTCTGCAGTGCTGAATGGCAGTAAATCATACTTGCGTTAAACTAACTCTTAATTGAGTCTCATCGTATGAGGTCTTGTCCAGTGAAATGGGAATGCATGCTTGGCTTCATTATTTCCCTTTTGGGGACAGGGTGGGTATCTTGAATGTCCATGCTTTTTTTTTTAACTTTCACACTGAGGGGATTAACTTTCTTGAGTGATCAGTTACTGATCAGTTATTCCGAGATCCTCAGGTCATTTCCTGCCAAATGTGGGCTGTCCATACCTGTCTTATATCTCCTCTCATTCATTGGGAAAAACTTACTTTTTAGAACCATCATGAAATTATTTTTGTCTTCTCTAGAGACGGTGTCGAGACCTCAAGGCCAAGGGAATCTTATTCGTGGGGAGTGGAGTTAGCGGTGGGGAGGACGGCGCCCGATACGGCCCATCGCTCATGCCGGGAGGAAACAAAGAAGCCTGGTGAGTACCCCCAGCACCACGTTCCTTTGAGCACAGAGGAGCCTGCACTTTAAGAGCGGATGAGCCGGGAGCAGTTCTGCCACCCTGATCCCCACCCCCGTGGTGCTCTGAGTGTTGGAGTTAACAGATGCTGTAAATACTTCTTATGTTTAGACACCCTGTTGCTTTGACATAATATATGTGCCCACTCTTCTTTTGCTTTTTTTTCCTTCTGTTATTTCCTTTGAGACTGATACTGGAAGTTTTAAATAGGCTTTAATAAAGCAGTTTAGATGATATCCCGTGCACTCTCTGGACTTAGGAATAAGGGTTGCCTCTTTTAGCTGATGTGTGGTCCTAAAATAACTTTCCTTAATAATTGTGAGTAATGGAAAAATCTGACTGGGCCTGGGAACAAGGTGGGAGACTAACTTAACTTGGGAACAGACAAACTTTGCACTGTGGACGGTGCTGTGTGTAGGCGGAGCTGGCCACAGCAGGGGAAGGGCTTCGGTGCTGTGGAATCAGGGATGTGAGGCACGCGGGGCGGCGTGAGCGGGAGGGAGGGTCAGAGTGGGAAGGTGCAAGTAATAAATTGTACGTGACTCAGACCGCGGGGGACGCTGCTGCTGAGACTGCAGGACAGAGAAGGCCAGGTAGGAGAAGATAGAGGTGGCGCAGAAGAGAAAGAAATAGCAAAGGAAGAATCCTTTTGAGGGAGATGTGGAAAGGTAACATTCTTTTCTGAATGGGTTTGATTTCTAAATATTCTAGAATTACATTAGGCATTAAGAGTACAGGAGCGATCAGACCTAACCCTGAAAGGTGAAGTGTTTATTTGGAAAGATTATTCTTTAAATTACCTCTCTGATGAGTAAGTCTGGGCATTCTCTTCAGTACGTCAAAGTGTAGAACTATGGAGGCCTTCCTGTTTCTCAAAAGTTTAAAAAGCTGGGTGAGCTGGCCCGTGCCTATAGATCCAGCCTACTCAGGAGGCTGAGGTAGGAGGATCACTGGAGCCTAGGAGTTCGAGACTGGCCTGGACAACACAGTGAGACCCCATCTCTACAAAAAAAGTTTAGAAATACTTATCTTGGGTCCCCTGTCCAGTGGGCTGTTAGAAATGCAGACCCTACACAGGAAGGTATTTGACAGACAGAGGTGTTCCAGTTGCTCGTCAGTTCAGTTTTCTCACTCTGGTCTGGCAAAAGTATAAATGGCACTTTTACCTGAAAGACACTAAAAGTTCAATGAAGTTCTAAGACTTAAGGTATGGCTGTCTTAATCCCCAATTCTAGGCATTAACTTTGCAATCCTGTCAGATTTGGGTCTGTACAAAAAAATTTTTGCGGAGAAGCCTTTATCAGTCAATAGTGAGTGGAACACGAGGAAAAAGCCTCACAAGTTAATATATCTTTTTTTTTTTTTTTTTTTTTGAGACAGAGTCTCACTTTGTTGCCCTGGCTAGAGTGAGTGCCATGGCGTCAGCCTAGCTCACAGCAACCTCAGACTTCTGGGCTCAAGTGATCCTCCTGCCTCAGCCTCCCGAGTAGCTGGGACTGCAGGCATGCACCACCATGCCCGGCTAATTTTTTTTTTTCTATATATTTTTAGTTGTCCAATTGATTTCTTTCTATTTTTAGTAGAGATGGGGTCTCGCTCTTGCTCAGGCTGGTCTCGAACTCCTGAGCTCAAACAATCCGCCCGCCTCGGCCTCCCAGAGAGCTAGGATTACAGGCGTGAGCTACCACGCCTGGCCCTGATTGTTTTTTAAAATACTCATAACAGACACTGAATAAATGTTTTGTTGAATGAGTAAACAAATGAATGTATAAAATGTAGGAATAGTATTGTTCTATCTACGGTATTTATATTTACATATCTCCTTTCCTTAATTCATAGGCTAATATAATATTATAATGAAATTATTCAGTCTAAAAATAATGATCATAGCAGTCATTGTCTATTTAGTGATGTGTTACCATCCTTAAACTAATTTAGGGTTAGGCGCGGTGGCTCACACCTGTAATCCTAGCTCTCTGGGAGGCCGAGGCGGGCGGATTGTTTGAGCTCAGGAGTTCAAAACCAGCCTGAGCAAGAGTGAGACCCCGTCTCTACTAAAAATAGAAAGAAATTAATTGGACAACTAAAAATATATAGAAAAAATTAGCAGGGCATGGTGGCACATGCCTGTAGTCCCAGCTACTCAGGAGGCTGAGGCAGAAGGATTGCTTGAGCCCAGGAATTTGAGGTTGCTGTGAGCTAGGCTGATGCCACGGCACTATAGCCAGGGCAAACCAGTGATACTCTGTCTCAGAAAAAAAAAAAAAAAAGTAATTTAGCCAGGGAAAGCCTTTTCTGTGTTTTCATCACAATCATCCAGAAAAATAAATTGGTCTTTTCTTAAAAAGCAAACTTATGTTTCCTGTTCACTAAAAAAATTATTTTTAGCTTTGACCCTATTCTTCTTTCAGACAACCATCTGTCTCATTTCTCCTCCAGATGTGACCACCCTGGCCACACGGTCTGCTGCCGTCAGTTACTACACATGGAGTGAGACACAACAGATGTTTCACAGACATAGACTGAAACATGGTTCACGGAGGGAGATGGGCAGCTCAGCTTCATTCATTCACCCAGGAGACAGGGGATGCTCAGGAAACAAAGAGGAATCTTCTGTAAAATTTCCGTCATTACCACCCAAATGTGGTGATTTTCTACCCTGCTGGATAGAGACAACTGCACCATAAGCTCCTTTATTTCACCATATTCACTTTAACATGACGCTGAATTTCCATCTATATCCTCACCCTTAAATTTAGTCTCAGAGGAAGAAGTTTAATCCTACAGGTTTAGTAATATTAATGTGCATAGTGCTTATCGCCATTAAAACAGCATCACTTTTTGGGGGGGGGTCACAAAAATATTAAGAGATTTTCGCTTTTAGGAAGATAGAGCTGACCTGTTTTCCCCTATTCCTCCCGCTAAGTACAGCTGAACCCCCTGGACATTATATGTAAAACAGCAGAAGATGACATTGAATGTGGAGAGAAGCCAAATTATAACAGCTAGGGCCCTCGGGACCCAAGGAACAACATGGCAGTGAGTTCTATGGCAGGGTTTCCTGATTTTGCCTCATATATCCCAGACTGGGAGCTGAAGAATCTGGAACCCAGAAACACCAAAAGGCACAAACAAAAACGCTTCAGTGAAAGGGTAGCTGTAAGTGCCTCTAGCCTTCATCCTCTGCTTTCCAACTTGCATCCTTACCCATTCTCTGATCCCCACCCTTCTTCCTGCATTAAAATTATTTTCTTAAAAATTCCAACTGGCCTCCATCATGCCATCATCTCAAATTTCATCCCGCTAGTATGTTTCTGTAGCATAGGAACTTACCACTCACTTTGACCTAGTAATTTTACCTCTGGGAAACAAGAGAAATTTTTTAAGCCCCTCCTTTGGTTCTGATTCTGGGCCTTAAGATTTCTTAGTGTTCTTTCACACGTATTGCACATTCTTTAGATCAGTCCAGTGAGTCCTGGGCAATACGAAGTTCTCTTATAACCTGGCATATCAGATCCAGTATTTCTTGCTTCCTGCAAACCCTCCGACCCTGCAGGAAGTGTTAGCGTAGGCAGGAAAGTGAGACATGAACAGAGGAGGTAGGGAAAGGAAGAGACAGTATAGACAAACAGGAACTCAGTAAGAAAACACACTGCAAGATAAGGGGAGCTGTAAGTGTCACAAATGTTAGCATAACAAAGGTGAGGCACAGGCAGAGAAAAGGCAAAAGCAAGCCACTTAAATGGGATGCTGAGTAAGAGAACAGACTCTAACAATAGCAAAATAAGGATAACCACAACTATCACAGGAAACATAACAGAAACAACACGGGGCACATCATACATTACATTTTGCCCCCATCCCCCCATGGGCTTTGGACATCCACAACACATCCCGCCTAACCATGTACGGTGGAACACTCCCACCCAACAGCAGGAAGGAGACAACATCCTCGCTGGTCAAGAAAAAAAGGAGAAGAGACGACGTCACGAAGGAGGAAAGGCCAGACAAAAGGAAAAGGTATGACACAGAGACCTCAGGGCCACTGTCTGCTGGGACATGTGCCTGCTCCTGTTCCCTCTGGAGTGTCCTAGCCCTTGCTGATGACAGGAACCCCAGGGCCAGTCTGCTCAGACGTGTGCCTGCTCTTAACCCCTTTAAGAGTAAACTTTCACTTTAATAAACTTTGCTGCTTGCTGCTTCAAAACCGTCTCTTGCTTTCATTCTTCGACTGCAGGAAGACAAGAACCAAGAAGTTCAACAGTTGGGAACAGAAGCAGTCTATGGAATAGCCCTTTCCTGCCTAAGGACTTTTTAACACAGAAGGACAGAGTGAGCAAGAACCGTCACCGCAGGACTCACTGAACAGGTTATTCCAGGTCATATTTGTCTTTTCCTCAGACTGCATTTGTTGGAAAATGAAAACATTGTGGTGGTCTAGGTTTTTTAGCAATTCTTCACAGTAGTATGGAATCCCACAGCTTCCTTCCACCAGGTACCTGTGGTGAAAACAAGGCAACCTGTTTATATTGAAGAGCCATCTTTTAGGAAGGAAAAATATTTGGGTATTCTCCGTCACTCGGAAATAACTTCTCATTCTTCATTCGTTTCCATTTGTTTTCTATTTTTTTAGATGGCTTTTTCCTTTTATTTAACTTTTTAAGTTACATAAAACATATCCTTCCAAAGCCAAAACTGTATAATAAGGTACGTCCTCAGTCTTGCTCACCCTATAGGTAACCATTTTGATTAGCTTTTGGTTTTCCTTTCCAATATTTCTTTTCAAAAATGTAAACAAATGCACACATACACCCTTACTTCATTCTCTTTTAAAACAAAAGACAGCAGGTTATGTACACTGCATACTGGACTGCTCCTTGTTTTCCACTCAACAATATATCCTGGTGATCTTCCATATCAGCAGATCTTTCTCATTTCTTTTTGTTGTGTGGATGCATCCTGGTTTATTCAACCTGTCTCCTTAGGGATTGACCTTTGGTTGTTTCTAATCTTTTATTAACACAAACAATGTCCCAATAAAAACCTTGTCCACATGTCGCTTCATATTTTTGTCAATGTATCTTTAAGATAGATTCTTAGAAGTGGGTTTGCTAGATCAAAAGGTAATGCATATATTTTACAGATAACATATATTTATAATGAGAGAGAAAGAGAGAGTGTGTGTCAAATTTATGCCTGGAGTTATCCTAGTTATCTTAAATAAACCTTTGTCCAAGACATCTTTCTTCCAGAAGCAGGGCAACCTCATTAGAAAGAACAGATGCAGATACCAAGGTAAGTTGCAAACAGCCAGCTAAAGAAGAGATATCATCTGTGTTGTTAAGGGGATTGCTGTCAAGACCTCAGTAGAGAAGTCCCTGAAAAACTCAGAAAGCACTCACCAGAGAGTCAGCTTTCCACATCTGCCAAAGTCAGGGAACACCAAAACCAGGCCACACTACTGCTAGCCAGGTAAGCCCTTGCTTAATTGTAGGTCATAGTCTTTAACGCTTACCAGGTTGCCTCCTATAACTTGCCCATGACAACTCTTACTTGCTCTTAGTCATTGTTGGTTAAAGTGAGTATACCCATACCCGCTACAATGAAAGGGAAACAGACCCACTAAGCACAGCTTGAGAAGGTGAAACAGGAACAGAACATGGAAAAGGTGAGCAACATCCATCCAACCAATGAATGGCCCCTTTAAAAGGTGGGACCCGCAAAAATACTCAAGTAGGCAGTACAATAGGCACACACTAAAGAATCTGATGAAGTCTGGACCTGGGGAATGAATGTGGACATCGAGACCTCAGGTTAGAAACAGGTTACTTACAAGTCCAGTTCTTTGGGGATGCTGCTCACATTGAGGTCTAGACAGACCTTGTTGTGGATGTCCTTAGGCTGTACCGCCCCGAGGGTGACATACGTGGTGTTCCTGTTCTTCAGTATGGCATGGGCCGCTGCACAGGGGATGCCGAGGAAGGGAGCCAGCGACATAATGATGAAGATGGGAACGTTCCGAATAAGCTTCTCTATAAAGGCCCAGGAGGTCGAATCCACGAACTGGGCCTCATCAATGATGAAAATAATCTTTTCCTCTTTCACTGTCTGGACAAGATAGTGAAACAGAAAGAAAAGTGCTGTAGGAGTTCAGGTTTTTATCTGTGTATATGGGTATGCATTGAGTTTTGTGGTTTGCTGATGAAGAGAAAGAACCAGCTACGTTAAATCTTTTTATTTCCAATAACTTTGTATTAATTTACATTCCATTAACTTGAGATTTGTGGCAATTTGGATATAGTTGGCTGGAATGGACTCTCACTTTGTCAAATTTTTGTGTAAAAGTAATGCAAATTTGTAGGATAAATGGAGTTGTAGAGGTAACCACAAAAGCCAAGTAAAAGTTCCCATTACGTAAAAATAACTGATATGTTAACTACAAGTCACTTTAATCTACTGACCAATGAAGGTCTCCTGGGGATGTCTACTTGACATTTATTCAACTCACGCATATTAAACACATGCTCGCTGAGCACCCACTGGACTAGGTGCTAAAGGAAACTGATCTAGTCCTTGCCCTGCTGACAGTTTACACTAGTCTAGCTCGAATTGTGGTATACGTTACATCCAAAAGCAGATCATTTTCTCACATAGACTACCCTTCCCTAACTAGTCTGAATTATTTATTTACTCATGAAGCATTTATTGTGCATCTATTAGGGTCAGGCACTGTTCTAGGTGCTGGAGATACAGTCTTAAACAAAATATGGAGCTTGCATTTTAGAGTCAGCTGCTTGCGTTGCAGCCCCCACCTTCCCATCGTGTGAGATATCTCAATGGAAGAAACCGTCTCCCCAGCTTTCACTGCAGTGAGGAACAGAGGACGAATGGATTTCAGAGACGGTCTAAGGCAGAAGTAGTAGGACTTGGCAACTGAGTAGATGTGGGGGATATGAGTGAGGGAGGAGGCAAGGATAACTGTAAATGATGCATGATGCATAATTTGCCATTAACCAAATCAAGGGTCAGGATCAGGATGGAGAAGAAAGGGCTTTGTAGCAGGAAAAAAATGATCTTGGTGTTAGACACTGAACTCTGTGTGAGTTACAACATCCACGTGGAATATATAGAGGGTTCTTGGGAAAATGATTCTGATGCATAGAAGAGAGGTGGGAACCAAAATATAAATTTGGTGATCATCAACATATAGTAGAAAATTGGAATCCCGAGATTACTCAGAGAGAGCGCGAACACTTGTTGAGTGTTTCCTATGAAAGAGGCACTGTTCTAAGTTTTTATATATCATCTAGGCAACTAAACCTTACTCCCATGTGAGCTAGGTACTACTATTTCCCCCCATTTGATAGATGATAAAACAGCAGTGTAGGTTAAGTCACTTGCTCAAGGTTGCTCAGGTACAAGTGATAGGCCTAGGGGTTCAAGTCTCAGTAGTCTGGCTACAGAGCCTGCACGCGTAACTGCTGTGGTATGTTACATATGGAGCAGGAACAGAGAGCACTGGGAGAGGCCAGGCTTAAGGGACTCCTTTCGAGGATACCTAAATTCTGAACAGACTCTTAGCTCGAGGTTTGGAAGGATGGAGGAGAATTAAGCCCTTTAGGACAAAGCTTTCACAAACTTTAAAACCTCTTGCCAATGGAGTCTGAACCCCTCCGGGCACCTGGCTTTGTACTTTGTAGTGATTTGCCCAGTTTTCCTCCCCCCATTGCTTGACCCACAGATGTTCTTACTTGCTCCAAGATCTTCATAAACAATGCTTCCAATTGCTTTTGCTTTCTCAAGGTGCTCATTCTGGAAATCTCTCGTGAAATAGGGAACTGTACAAAGAATTATGAGAATACTGAGTATGGGAAAATAGCAAAGGGAACTGCTAGCTGTGGTAACTTTGGGCAAAATACTTAACTGTTCTTTGCCTTAAAATCTCCAAGTGTTAGATGATCCATAATGTCCCTTCCAGCTCTAATAGTCATGTCACTGAATCTAATAGATACAGGAAAGAACAGGGCACACTCTGTCTTTGCAGTGACAGGCACTTGTGGGAGCAGAGTGATTCTGTGCCCCAGACCACCTGGCATAGTATCGCTATGATGGAAAAGGTGAGAAAAAAATGAATCAGCAGGTGGCCATTTGAATTTTCTTGAGTATGGTATTTCTAGGTACCTCCAATACACCTCAAGAATGTGGATATGCATTCAAGGAAGATTGGGAGCCACTTACTAACCACCTGGATGCTCTAGATGAGAAAAAAAAAAAAAGGATAATAAAGGTCAAAGAGATGCTAAGTCATAAAGCATGAAGGAGGAGTTATCATGCCTGCCCATGGCTATTTCTTGCAGAAGTCTAATGCTAGCTAGTTACCTGGACATGGAAAATGTCATTAAGAAGACAGTAAAGCTTTTCATCCAACAGTGTCTTGACTTTATTTTGGAGGTTGGACTGCCGTTCTTTATAATGTTTACAAGTATCCAGACCTAGTACACTGGCCATGAATATCTGGATGGTATAAAAAGTTTCACAGAAGCTGATCTTAGTCAAGGCAATGGCAACAGTCCTGTTTACGAGAAAATCAAGAAACAAAAGAGAGTTGTTTTTATTTTTCTGAGACAGAGTCTCACTGTGTTGCCCGGGCTAGAGTGCTGTGGCATCAGCCTAGCTCACAGCAACCTCAAATTCCTGGGCTCAAGCTATCCTCCTGCCTCAGCCTCCCGAGTAGCTGGGACCACAGGCATGCGCCCGGCTAATTCTTTCTATATAGTTTTAGTTGTCCGATTAATTTCTTTCTATTTTTAGTAGAGACGGGGTCTCATTCTTGCTCAGGCTGGTCTCGAACTCCTGAGCTCAAACAATCCGCCCGCCTCGGCCTCCCAAAGTGCTAGGATTACAGGCGTGAGCCACCGCACCTGGCCCAAAAGAGAGTTCTAAAATATATTTTTTGAAAATGATAAAGGTTGAAGGAAAGCTCTGACTCCTCATATTCAGCTGCAATGATGGAGATGAACCAAGCTATCTGAAAGCCGTTCGTTATTCCTGCTTCTGATAACACAGCCTCATTCTATTATAACCCTAAACCCTGAATAGTTTAACCTACTCTCCCCTCCTTTCTAGTCCTAGCACCGCCGCCCTGGTTTGGGTCCTCACACTCCCACCAACACGACCACAACGCATGCCACTATTCTGGGGGTCATGGCCCTCGGAAGGCATCACTGTCACAGAAACCTGAAGGATCTAGCTAGGTGCAAGTCTCCTTGTGTCACTCTCCTGTTTAAAATTTTTCAGTGGTGCTCACTGTCGAAAGGCATAAACCCAGACTCCTTTATGTGACGTACAAGACTTTCGTCTACGGCCATACCACCCTGAATGTGTCTGATCTCGTCTGATCTTGGAAGCTAAGCAAGATCGGGCCTGGTTAGTCCTTGAGTGGGAAACACATACAAGACTTTTCAGAGCCTCCCTCTGTCATTTCTTGCCACTCTGCCTAGCAGTCTACCCTCCAGCAACAATGAGCAGGTGAGAGCTCCCTGCATACCCAGAGCTGTCTCCACAGCTCAGAATACTACCACTCCTCACAGCTCCTCATCCACTATTTATCTGAAGTCTCAGCTCAGATGTGGCCTCCTAGAAACCCTCCTCGGTGCCCCGAGGCTGTGTCACCTACCCTCCTTCTGAGCTTCCACGAACCTCCATTGCGGGTCTCTGTCACTGCCCTCGCCACACTCGATTCCTACTGTTAACTCTCTCCTCTCCTCTCCTGTGAGAGTTCCTTGAGGGCAGGGATCAGATATTACTCATATTCAGGGCTTTAGTACTTATTATGGGTTGATTTGTGTCCCCCCTAAAATGTGACCTTATTTGGGAATAGGGTCGTTGCAGATGTAATTAGTTAAGATGAGATCGTACTGGAGAAGGGTGGGCCCTTCGTCCAATATGACTGATGTCTTTATAAAAAGGGGAAACCTGGACACAGACAACAGGGAGAGTGCTATGTGAAGATGAAGGCAGAGATCAGAGCGGAGCTTCTGCAAGCCAAGGAACACCAAAGATTCCAGCCAACCACCACGAGCCTCGTCTGTATTTACAGCCACCCCCCATCGCTTGTGTCTTTGCCTGAGCTCCACCTCCCCCGAGCCCCTTCCTTGGTAAATGGAAAAATTATGTCCCATGAAACCGGTCCCTGGTGTCCAAAAGGCTGGGGACCACTGGTTTAAGTCACCCCATTTGTGGTACTCTGTTACAGCAGCCCTGGCTAACCAACATAGCACTTAACAATTCCTGGAACATACTAGGTATTCAATAAGTGACTGAATAAATGAATTAATTAACCTCTTCTGGTCGTTGTGAATTATGCCCTCAGCAAGGTTAAAGATATTTTTAAAACTGACCTTTTTCAGGCCTGACATTAAAGAGACATAGAAATACAGCTAAAAATAATATAAGGTTAACAAGCATTTCCCCGTTACAGCCTTTAAGTTAGATGGTGAAACGGTAGGAGACATCATCATCGTTGTGGTCATCATCACTGTTGCTAAAGACTGTACTATCCACTTCCATGAGGGTGACAGGTGGATTGTCCCAAAGAGAGCCCTCATGACGTTCCTTATATGAAAATAGATAAACAACAAAAACCAGAGACCTCTCATTCTCTATCCCCACTCCCAGAGCTAAATGGTTTGAACTAGTGATTCCCTGTCAGGTAGCTGGATAAACTTACATGTTTGCTCTGCAGACTGAATCTAGCCTTGATTTCACCATCTCAACCTGTCTGCATATTGGGATTACTTCAGAAGCATTAAAGTACCTAAGCCCTACCTGGCATTAAATCAAGATTTCCATGGGTCAGCCCAGTTTCTCTTTTTCTTGGTTCAGTATGTTTATCATTAATTATCTATTTAGGCCGGGCACAATGGCTCACACCTGTAATCCCAGCATTTTCAGAGGCCAAGGTGGGAGGATCACTTGAGGCCAGGAGTTCAAGACCAGCCTAGGCAATGCAGCAAGACCCCCATCTCTACAAAAACTAAGAAAAATTAGGTGGCTATGGTGGTATGCGCCTATAGTCCCAGCTACTTGGGAGGCTGAGGCAGGAGGATTGCTTGAGCCCAGGTGTTCCAGGCTGCAATGAACTATGATAAAGCCACTGCACTCCAGCCTGGGCAACAGAGCAAGACCCTGTCTCTTAAAAAAAATGATCTATTTAGCACAAGAGTCATGGCACCCAGCAATTATAGATTGTGGATTGTTTATATAAGATAAGTTATATAAAGGAAAGGAACATCAAAATAAATGAATCTCTTAAGGATGTAAGGGTTCTCTGAGTTCACAAGGGGAATGATAATTCCAAGACACTCACCTATGATTCTCACCTTGGGCCAGACACTTAATTTCCATAAGTATTTGGCTTTTTCCATATCCTGATAATCCTTCATACATTAGGACTCGGCTGCAGTTAGACATCAAGAATTCCTCCATAGTACACCTAAAGTATTTGATTTCCTTTTCACGTCCTATTGTTTTAATTTTTTTTTAAAAAAAGATTAAACTCAATCAATATAAAATATTCTAGAGATATAAAAAAAGCACATAGTGACACCCTTTCTAACAATATCCTTAGAATTTCCACAGTATTGTTCATGGACTTTTGTGAAGTCATGTGCACTGTTAAAATTTTAAAAATGGTCTTCTAGAGCTTTCCAGTTAACAATGTGGTTTTATATTTTTATTTGATTACCACAAGCTGTGAGGGAAAGTATTCTTACAGTGTTCATTATAAAGTCCATTCAATTATAATGTAGAAAAGTGGGATTTGCTTAGCTTGCTGAACCAGGAATTAAACCAAGGCTATCAAACCCACAGTTTATTTTTTTTCCTTTTCCTTTTTTTTTTTAATACAACACACTAGAAGTTATCTGTAAACTGCAATAGTAGGGAATAAATTTATTAAAGTCAGGATTTACATATTGAACAATTATGGATAAAATATTTTTATTTCTTATTCTGTGATGAAGGAAACTTGCCCTCAATAAATTAAAATTATACTTACCTCAGGGCTAGTGGAAATATTAACAATAATAAGAAAATTCAGTTTGCCTTCAAAAATCATGTACAGATTACTTCTATCATGAGAGCAAACTAAATTTTTAGCAAAAATAAATTGCAGTTTTTTTATGATTATAAAACCAACATAAGTTTGCAGCAGAAAATATGGAAAACTTGGAAAAGAAAAAGAACGAAATAAAAATCACCTTAGGTGACAACCCCATCACTCTTATTTTCCTTGTGTGTTTTTAAATACATTGTAACAGTATGTCCTGGCCGAAATTTGAAATTCAGTTCACAGTCTTTGAAACTTGGATGGATGGGAAGGAATTGAAAGAACTATAATTTCAAAGCAGTGACCAACTTCTATAAAGAGTTAGAAAATCATTTAGGGCCAACTATTCCTTCTTTGCTGGATGGATGATTGTGGAGGGCCATGCTGTTATTCATTGATAGAGCAAATACATATTCAAGTATTATGTAATGTCTTTGTTGAAAACTAGGACCATTAATCCCAGTGAAGATATTTTATAAAAAGAAGCTTAGTGCTTTGCTTGGTAATATAATTTTCCGGGTATGGTTTAGTGACAATTACTCTGCAGACCTTATTGCTTCTTTTGGGTGAAACAGTCCCTTTCTGAAAATGCATCTGAACTTCAATTTTGTGAGATGTGTTATGTTCTTCTTTAGTCTGGGGTTCACATAGGAACTCAGAAAATGAGGCTCAAAAGGCCAGGTAGCAGAATTTCTTAGCTCCTTGTGTTCTATTCATAAATACAGACAAGCAAAATATTATAGATTATCTTTGGCTGGATTCTAAGATGAGGTTAAGTCTACTGGACTTGAAATACAACTCTAAATGAGACCCTAATATCTGGGACTGTAGTGTGCACTTCTGACCCTAAAAAGCCACCATCGTTTGTTATAGTTTTGTTGTCATCTATGTTACAATTTCATTTACAGGAGCCCTTGTAAAAGAAGGGCATCTCCCACACTGCTAACCTCTGATAATCTGTTTTTGGCTATAGATTTAAGGAAAGGTATGTGGGCCTGATTTTTACCTCATCCTGCTAGAATCAGGGCAAAAAGACAACTAGATCAGACTGAGAAATGTGTGCGTATTGTACCAATGTGTACTAATGTGACTGTCATATTGGGTCTGTAATCTTGTAGAAAGGAGGTTAGGATTCCATTTACTGTCAATTATTATCACAATAAGCATATCCTGGAATGGAAAGTACGGCCTCAGAGGAGGGTGAGAGTGGCTATTCCTTTCTTCTCTAGCTTCAGGAGTTTGGGAATCTGCACTTACAAGAGGTGATTTGCATGAAGACTCTGAAAACCACCTGAATACAGTGAAAGTGGGGCATTTCTGCTGGCCCAGGTGTTTTCTGAAGTTCTGGAACTGTTGCCTTCCCTTAGACTCTGCTGACACCAAGATTCTGGCCTAACATTCCTCCACAGTGCGGGATAGAGCCTCCTCTGAACTGCTCTAACACAGCTATGATCAGGATTTAACTTATGATGAGACTTTCAGGGATATTCAGGTCTAACAGAAAAAGATTACAAGTGCTACTAGAAATGGATACCTCCAGAATCCACAGGCCAATCTTCACTGGGTCTCTTCTCTCCTAGGGAGTAGCCCTGCCTCATTTTAGGTCTACTTTCCTGTCTAATCTCCAGTTAGCTTTCTTATAATAGGGCTCCTATCACCAAGAATCACAAAAACATCACTTCTGGATGGATTTAAATGTAAAAGGTAAAACAACATTTCTGAAAAAAAAATCTAGAAAAATATCTTTGTGACTTTTGAGTGAGGAAAGGTTTCTTAAACAGTATGCAAAAGCACTAACTGTAAAAGAAAAGATTGATAAATTGGGTACATTAAAATTAAGAACTCTGTTCATTAAATACATCATTGAGAGAGTAAAAAGGAAAGCACAGAGCCGGGCACAGTGGCTCACCCCTAATCCTAGCACTCTGGGAGGCCGAGGCGGGCGGATTGTTTGAGCTCAGGAGTTCGAGATCAGCCTGAGCAAGAGCGAGACCCCATCTCTACTAAAAAAAATAGAAAGAAATTATCTGAACAACTAAAAATATATATAGAAAAAACTAGCCGGGCATGGTGGCACATGCCTGTAGTCCCAGCTACTCGGGAGGCTGAGGCAGGAGGATTGGTTGAGCCCAGGAGTTTGAGGTTGTTGTGAGCTAGGTTAATGCCACGGCACTCTAGCCTGGGCAAGAGAGTGAGACTCTGTCTCAAAAAAAAAAAAATAAAATAAAAAAGGAAAGCACAGAGTGGGAAAAGTGACATACAGGGCAAGCAAATGGCAATGCGCCCATTTCCAGAAGATATAAATAATTCCAGAAGATCTATAATAAAAATATAGCCCACCCAAAAAATAGGTAAAAGATTGCACAGGTACTTGTTGAAAGAAGATGTCCGATGGCCAATAAATACATTAAAAAAAGGAGCTCAGCCACATCAGGGCAATACAAATGGACACCACAATAAGATACCACTATACACCCAAAAGAATTATTAAAACTATAAAAATGGATAAAACCAAGTTGTTGGCAAAGATGAAGAACAACTGGAACTCTCATGACACGGTTGGTCAGAATATAAATAAATACCATTCTGAAAAACCATTTGGCACAATCTACCAAAGTTGTAACCTTTGTCCCAGCAACTGCACGCCTATGTAAGTACTCAACAGACACACATACGTGTGTTTGCCAGGAGACTTGTGCGAGGATGTTTACGTCAATATTGTTCACAGGAACCAAAAACTGGAAACAACCCAAATGTTGTACAACAGAATGAATAAATCATATACTTATAAAATATGAAACACTGCATAGTAATGACAGATAATGAATTACAGCTACACCCAACAATATGGATAAACTTCATAACACACCACTGAGTAAAGGAAGGAATAAGGTATATATAATCGCATAATGCTTGATTTCATCTATATAAATGTCAAACAGGCATAAGTAACCTAAGGTGTTAGAAGTCCTTGGGGAAAGGCAGTGGGAGACAGCACATAGGGTTTCGTGGAGTATGGCTGTTTTTCTATTTCTTGACCTGGATGATGATTAATTGTCATCATCCATTAATTCAGTAAGCTGCATATGCATCATGAGTGTACTTTTCTGTGTGTTTTGTTGAACAAAGAAGTTTAAAATCAAGGCCCACTACCTACCCAGCAAGGGGTAACCCTCATTTCTCTTGCAGATGAGGTATGCCATACCAAACATGCTGAAGAGAAGAAAAAGAGAACAGATGTTAGATTCAAAGCAGAGAAATACTGAGAGCAACAGTGACTAGTTCTTAGTGCCCAGAAAGCCTTCTTTCTAATCTCTAACAAGAGTCTGTCCCCTGACTCAAGGGTCGTAAACGCCAAGAGAAGGAGAAAGGAGAAGTTCTTGCTTGGTCATAGAGAACCCAAACAACTTACATGGCAGCTGTTACCATAGTACCTGGCACATTGTTCAACAGATGCTAGTTGAGTCTGCATTGGTACAACCAGACACCTAATAGATGACCCAACACACTTGCATGTGGTGCAGAGAATCACATCTGGGAAGATTCCACCAATTGCTCAAACAATACTAACTTACCTTTGTCGAGCACTGCTGTGTGTCTGGCACAGTTCCAAGTGCTTTCCATGTATCATTTCCTTGACAAAAACATTATTAAGAAGTCCTACTATTATGTCCATTTTATAAATAAGGAAATTGAGGTACAGAGAGTTCAACTTGCCCAAGATCCTATATCTAGTGTTGCCATAGGATATAGACAGTCTCTAAACCTGGGTCAGGGGTTCACGTGCTTGCCTACTACATAAGACTATCTTTCTTTCTTTCTCTCTCTCTCTCTCTCTCCCTTTTTTTTTGAGACAGGGTCTCATTCTTTTGCCCAGGCTGGAGTGCAGTGGCACAAGCTCATTGCAGCCTTGAGCTCCTGGGCTGAAGCAATTCTCCTGCCTCATCCTCCCCAGTAGCTAGGACTATAGACTCCAGCCCAGCTAATTTTTTATCTTTTGTGTAGATGGGCTCTTGCTATGTTGCCCAGGCTGGTCTTGAACTCCTGGCCTCAAGCCATTCTCCCACCTCAGCCTCCCAAAGTGCTGGGATTACAGGCATGAGCCACCGCGCCCAGCCAATACTATCTCTTGATGGAGCCTTTTAGTCAGAATGAATTATTTCCCTCTCTGTATTACCATGCTACTTTGTTATGCCTCTCTTATAGCACATATCAAAGTCTCTCATGCAACACAGAGCTAATTTTGTATATGCTGGTCTTCCTCATTAGACTGTGGATTTTCAGGGCAGGAATCAGGCCTTGTTCATTTCTGCATGTATACTACTACACTCTTTTATCAGCAGAGATGGTATAGGAAAATAGTGAAGAGTACAGGCTTTGGGGTCAGATAGCCCTGGGTGTGGTAGACTGACTGCATTATGGCCCCACTTCTTCACCCTTACGTGTATCTATGCCCCTTACTACGTAACTTGGCAGTGCCCTCCTTCTCTGGCCTCAGCCTTGGGAATGCTTTGGTCAATGGAATATTAACAAACATAAGGCCTCGCAAAGAGGCTTGGAAGATGCTTGTGCATTGGGCCTGCTCCTTCTTGCTCCTCTGATATTGCCATGACAACATGCCTGATGGAGGATGAGACACATAGAGCCAAACTGCCCCACTTATGTCGGCCAGACTGCCCCGGCTATCCCAGTGCGGCCATCCTGGGTGGGCCAACAGCCTGCTGACCCCCAGGCATGTGAATAAAACAAGGCAGGCTCACTAAATTCCAGCCAAGATCGACTGAACCCCACCTACTTGTGACATAAATAAATGTGTGTTGTGCGTACCACTGAGGTTCTGTGGTTGCCTGTGATGCCACGTTATTGCAACAGTCGAATGCTGGCTCCGTTGCTTACGAGGGCTGTGACCAACCACAGACGAGTCACCTAACATCTCTAAGCCTCTGTTTTTAAATTTATAAAATGGAGATAATAGTTTCTACCTCATACGGTTGATATTGAGACTCAATTGTATATTTTGAGGTAAAGTGCCTACCGTCTAATAAACACTCACTAAAAACTATCATTCATTCCTACACTTATTCAAACAACGCTTCGTGGATGGCCTACACATGCCAAGTGCAGTGCTAAGCCTCAAGAATACAAGTGTGAATAATAAGGACACCTTGAACTAACTTCAGCCCTGATTCTGTTACGTGATCCTCGAAGACCGAGATTCTAGCTTGCCATTATAAAGAGCGATAACTTTCTGCTTTCCGAGCTATTCATCTATTCATCCATTCATTTATTCATCATTATTGAGGACTTACTGTATGCCAAGCACTGGGGATATAAGAAGGAACAAGAAATAGTATTTTCAAAGAGCTCACAGTGTAACAGGTGAAAAGTGTGTCACGGCAACAACTGTGATACGGTGTGATGAGTGCGCTAACCAAGGCATGTGCTGGAGAGTCACGCAGAGGAGGGAAGAGCTGCACTGTCTAGTTGGGATGGGTTAGTTCCAGGGACCCCTGCATTGAGGAATAGATCCTGGAGCTGGATATCAAAACTTAACCATGGTTTTCCCAGTGGACCAGGGGTAGAGTGGGTGCTGCTGAGGACAAGATACTTAAATAGCCCAGAAGAGGGGGCCCAGGAGGAGATGAGGTTGGAAAGGCACGTGGTTGCCAGGTGTGTCACAGCAAGGAATTCGAACATTATCATGAAAATGACTGGAAGCTGCAGAGAAGTTTTAAGCTTCAAAGTGACACCCGTACATCTAAGCTGGGCTTTGGCGGAATATATTTCACTAAAGACCTAGAGGAGGAATAATATCTTACACTTTTTTAACCCTAACAATGTTTAGGCATTCAGTTGGCATAATCAGTATTAATGATGATGATTGGGTCCATGTGGGTACAAATAGATACTCAAATAGAAGGATTCTCTGTTCTGTTTGCACAACCTTTGAAGAATCACCCTCAGATTCTCAGGCCTGAGGGGAGAATGGGATCTTCCACCATGCCGTGATATCAGAAGGATGGAGGGAACATGAAGGATTTTGGAGTCTGGGCCTCGGTCTGGGGAAAGAATAGATTTCAAGTTCATGAATTGGCTTCAAATCTCAAATGGGCGACCGATTGCTTTGCTATCATGACTCCCCTTTTCTTTATAGAACGTACTGCAAAATCAGTGCCCCACACTCACACTTTCTCTTTCAGGCCCAAACACTGATAGTATGGTCCAGAATCTCCAACACCTTTCATAACTTTCTTAGGAAGCTCTTTAAAAAAGTAGGCTGGTAGGTTGCTGCCATTGTAGGTGACAGAGTCGCAAGTCACAATTCCTGGGTAGGACATCATCATCCTGGCAGCGATGTTGACTTTTTGACCAATGACTACAACAGAAAGGAGAAAGTCAAAGATCAGGGGAAAGACAGCCATTGAACTGAGTGTAATCTGAGGCATTCTGTCCCCAAATAGCATCCTACCCTTTACCCCCTTTACCTCTCATCAATGACACACAAGTATAACCTTTAACTACCCATATTCAGCCAATGGCTCTTATAAAAATAAGCAGGGAGTTAACTCAGCCATTAGCAAAGTTTCTACCTCACTTGGGAGGCCAAGAGGATAATCTGCTCAGGGCCAGGAGGGCCTTGCATACGGAGAGGGCTCTGCAGGTGGGATGGCCACAGGCCCGAGGGCTCTCAGGGTAGAGCTGGTTTTTTGCTATAAGGGGGACAAGCACAAGCTTGGGCCTACATGAGGCACAAAATTGTGTCTTTGTGCTCCTGTGAATGAACCTTCCTTCAGTAATTTATTGAGAGTTAGTAAACAGCGCTGGAAAGAGTGTGCGTGGAGGACTGATTTAGGGGATATTAGAATATCTGACTCTGAAGCCAGACTGTCCAGGTTTAAATCACAGCTCTCCCTCTAACTACGATGTGCAAATTGCTGGGCAGATTACTTTAACTCTTCCTGCCTCAGTTTCCTAATCTATAAAATGAAGTGATAATTGTACCTATCTCAGAGGGTAGTTTACGAAGATTAATGAGTTAATGTACATTTATCACTTTCAACAGTGCCTGGCTGCTTGTAAATCCTCAATATTACTACAAATTAGGTATTGAATGTTTCATTTTAACATAAACTTGAATCCTTCTAATCAAGATATTCTTTTTCAACTGTTTATTATGGAGACATTTGATCATACAATAAAGCACAGTATCATGAATCTCCATACATGCATCACCCATCCTGACAGGTGTAACCCATGGCCACTCCTGCCCCATCTACTTTCCTATCTACTCTCTACCCTCTGCTATTCTGAAGAAAATCTCAGACATTGTATCATTGCAGACATAACATATTTCAGTATTGTAAATGTATTCAGGATTTTAGATGTATCATTGTTGAACATCTTAAAAGGAATAAAGAAAGAAATAATAGTAAGAATCGTGAAATCTGGAGATAACATCTACTTATTACTACTCTCTTTTGAGAGTATCATTATTTTTCAGTAATGTCAATATTCATAATTTTTCAGAAGCGGTCCTAACCTGTTCCAGGAATTAAGAGGAGGAACTGTTCAACGTTAGGAAGAAGTTATTATAAAAGCCACTCACTTCGTGAGCATGCAGCCTGCCCACTGGTCCCCGCCCCATGGCTGTGCATTTCCTGCGCTCAGGTGCAGTCCCAGAGATGCACGTTTGCAAAGCACCGGACTGTCAATGGGTAAAGCTGCACAGCTTAGTTCCATCTGGAAGACTACAGACTTTCTGGGGCCCACGTCTCACTCATTTTGGGGCTCCCTCCCGCAAGGCCCAGTAGTAGCAAGGCACCGTCTTTGCCGAAAGACAAGCAGCGATGAGCCGGCTCCGCACACCTGTGTACTCGTGTCTCACTGCGTGTCCGACGATCCCACAGAAGACAATCCCGCTGGCGACGCCGATGGACACAGTGCTGGGAAGGAGAGTTATGGCGATAGAGAGAAAGGCAATGCGCACAGAGAAAGCGAGCGGGGTGGGGAGGGGCGGTAAGAGATTTCCTACGAAGAATTCTTTCTCCATTGGAATTCGTTTAGGGCACTTGTGCATGGCCTGGAGATGGGAAGGGGGACAGCCTGAGACACAGAACTAAGTTCTTAATTCTCCTCCTTATCTGTTCCCTGCGCGCCCCGCCCCCCTCTCTGTGCGTCGGGGGACACCAGGTGGGATGAGGGTCAACACTCACTGGATTTTGTGCACCTGAGAGCAGAAGTCAAATATATCCACAGCACTTTCCAGAGCATGAGTGACCTCATCCTGTGCCTTCTCGCCGGGGAAACCAAAGACACAGAGGAAGGAGCAGCCCTGCAAGGGGAGAGTCAGCAGACACAGCTGGGGGAGGGCGAGCTTTAAACTGGGCCAGCCTGAAGCCCCAACGGACAGGACAGGTGGGCAGCAATTTTCGCTTTCTGAATTAGATTTCATCATGATTTTTCTCACACCTGTTTTATTTTTAGTAAACTTTGTGTAACTTCTAATGCATCATCAGCAGTAGGGCTTGAGCCCTTGAGAAGGGCTTGCTTTTGCTGCAGAGATGAGTTGCACTGAGCTATTTGTGCACACGCTCCTGCCTACTCTCTCCTGGGGCCAAGGTCTTGTGTTGCAAGGTGCTAAATTTAAGTCTACAAAGTAGCAGCACAGAGCAGTGGAAAAGGCACCAGCTCTGGAATCAGAAAATCTGTGTTCTCAGGCTACTTCCCAACTGTGGAAACTTGGATAAGTCAGTTATACTCTATGAACTTCAGTTTATCAACCTGAAAATGGATATAATACAGACCTGCTATAGAGGTGGCTTCTAAAAGAATTAATGTTATATATATTAAAGAAGCTTTGTAAACTATAAAGTATTTTCAGCTACTGTTATTATTCTTAGGGATAAAGACTTCAGCTGAGAGTAGGTTTCCTTGGTATAAAGCTTAACTGTTCCAACCAGGGGTGGGGAACCCGTGGCCTTGGGGCTACATGTGGCCTTCTAGATCCTTGAGATCTTGGTATCAGTAACTTAAAAAAATGACCTCGGTCAGATGCTATTGTTAAGAAAAAGGCATAGTGAATAAAGGGTGATGGGTTAAAAATTTGAGTTTTTGACATGTTACATCCTGATGAAATGTGAAAGAACACTAAAATACCTCAATGTCTTCAACCCTCTTCGAAAGAATTTGATCAAGTGTCAGATCCTGAAAGAGGCTAGGCTATGTGTTGACATGAGAAGAAAAGCCACAATTCTAGTTATGTGTACAGACTAGAGGGCAACCCCTTTGGGGGCACCAAGGGGTCTGCTTTGCCTGGAAATTTAGGTAGAGGCTTGGCAAAGGGAGGCTTTGACTCACTCGGCAACGAGAATAGCGGCTCTCATTTATCGAGTGTTGCTGTGAGAGAGACGTAGCAGCGAGGGCCGCATGCATATTGCATCATTTAAAACTTCCCAAAATCATTTGAGGAAAATACTATCCCCATTCAAACAGGAATAATTCAAGACTCGGAGAAGTTCAATGACTCGCTGAGGTCACACGGCTAGGAATTGTGGGCACCAGGTCTGCCAAACGCTGGAGACTGTTTCCTGAGATTGTATGGTCTTTTCTTATCCTCATGAATGAATATTGGAAGAAGGTACTGGAAGGCACCAGGCTGGAAGTAATCCCTCTCTCAGCATTCTCATAGCACAGTTCGTTTTTCTCATATGGAATTTGTGCTTCCTGCCTACCTGCCTGGCAATGTGTGAGTTACTCATCTCTGCTGCCTAGCCCTAGCTTTTGGCCTTCTACAAAATGCTCAATAAATGCTTATTGAATGAATGAGTCAGTCAGTGGATATGGATCAGTAGTTAAGTGCTCTGTTCTTAAGATACAAAAACACCTGAGATGGAGAATCAACTCTCACGAATACTCCCACGGTCATTTGTTTGCCACGTTATTTTTCTATGAATTGATTAAGAACAGAATGAAAACCCATTGGAGCTAGAGATGAGCCCCCTCCCTGCCAAAAATGAAACTGAAAGGGGAACTGGAAGGGTTAACATGGCAGGTGGGGATCACTGAAAACAAACTTCTGGGTGTGAAGGTTACTGGACTCCTGACCTGAACTCCCGGGGAAATACATCCTCTGCTGGGCTGGAGACTGTGTGTACCATGAAAGGCAGGCCAGCGTGGTGAGCTCCAGCGGGGAAGGCAGATTTGAATCCCAGCCCACCACTTACTAGCTGGATGATCATGAGCAAAACTTACTCTCCCTTTGTCTCAGCATCCTCATCTATAAAATGAGGATAATGACAAAAGCACCTACTGCTTGGAGTAGCCATGAGGATGAAATGAGTCCATGTGTATAAAGTGTTGAGGACGGTGCCTGGCACACAGAGAGTGCCATATCCACCACGTGAGCTATTATAAATAAAGGCTGATATTTAGGTTAAATTTCTAGCATCTATTCCTTCCATCTCACCAACGTGCTTGGCCATGAATGCTGACCTCCAACTACTGGTAGGTCCCCACCCCCTAGTTCATGTTTACCTTGTCAAACATGAAGACTTTGTTGATTTGGCCTCGGAAGACCTTCAGGACGGAAGTGATGTGCATGCAGGCATCCTGGATGGCCGAGCCTATGACTTCTGCTTTGTTTTGGTCTTTAAACATCAGGTTCACAAACACAATCGTCACTGGGCGAAGTTCAGATAAATAGCCCAGAAGCTGTTTGTCATCAATCTGCAAGGCGGAGAGCAGGTTTTCATAGCATGTGTCCTCAGCAGTGGACCTCTCCTCTTGACACCATCCCCGCACCCAAAATCATCAGTGGGAGGAAAGTAACCTTTTGTCTTTTTTTTTTTTTTTTTTTTTTTTGAGACAGAGTCTCACTTTGCTCCCCGGGCTAGAGTGAGTGCTGTGGCGTCAGCGCAGCTCACAGCAACTTCAAACTCCTGGACTCGATTGATCCTCCTGCCTCAGCCTCTCAAGTAGCTGGGACTAAAGGGGCGAGCCACCGTGCCTGGCTAATTTTTTGTTTCTATTTTTAGTTGACTAGCTAACTTTTTTTTCTTTCTATTTTTAGTAGAGACAGGGTCTTGCTCTTGCCCAGGCTGGTCTCGAACTCCTGACCTCGAGCGATCCTCCCCCCTCGGCCTCCCAGAGTGCTAAGATTACAGATGTGAGCCACCATGCCCGGCCAAGAAAGTAGCCTTTTGAGATTCTCGGGGAAACTGAAGTTATCAGAACGTGTGAGGAACCACATGGCAGAGCCAGCCCACCAGAAGTGAGCAGGTGGAAATGGAATGCGCTTTCAAAATCTCTTCAAATGGGGACTAACACACTTGCTAATTTTTGGCCAGCAACCTCTCCATTACCCTAACTGCTGGTTCCCTCATGCCAATATGAGCCATTACAGTAACGGAAAGACCTACTGTTCCTTTTGGCTCTCCTATTTTTGCAGTTTAGGGATAAGAATAGCATGCTATTAATTTAACCTTATATTTTCCTAGCTGGTTACCTTCTGAAATATTTTCACATTCCATCCTACTCTATCTTCAAATGAAATAAAATCAGCATTATTATCCCCATTTTACTGATTAGATAACTGAGGCACGGAGATGCAACACAACTTTCCCAAAGTCACGTGAAGAGACTAGCAAACTAGAACCGAAATCTCCAAACTCCTAGTCCAACATTTCAGCTATCACATATGCCTGCCTCTCCAGGATGGTGTATTTCATTTAGCTCGCCTCTTCCCTCCAATCCTACCTACAGTAGGCACAGGGAAAGGAGAGGAAGAGTGTTCCCAAATTATCCCTGCCAATCAGCATTGCTGAATTTTGTTAAATTAAATGCATAGCAAACTAGCAGGGGAAAATCATTGCACTTTCTACCCCAAACAGCACAGAAGTGCCAGATTCTCTACTGACAATGTGAAAACACACCTTCCAGATGAAAGAGGGAATTGGTATAGGGAATAAGCAGCCATGCTTCCTGACTGCCTAGGATGGTCCTGGATTCATGCAATTTTATTCTTTTCATAAAAGGTGACTTAATAATTTCTAACTAACCCATGTAACAAATTTTTTTGATTTTTCAAATACATTTATTTCGACATTTTTTTTTTTTTTTTTTTTTTGAGACAGAGTGTCACTTTGTTGCCCTGGCTAGAGTGAGTGCTGTGGCGTCAGCCTATCTCACAGCAACCTCAGACTCCTGGGCTTAAGCAATCCTTCTGCCTCAGCCTCCCGAGTAGCTGGGACTACAGGCATGCGCCACCATGCCCGGCTAATTTTTTTCTATATATATTTTTAGCTGTCCAATTAATTTCTTTGTATTTTTGGTAGAGACCGGGTCTCGCTCTTGCTCAGGCTGGTCTCGAACTCCTGAGCTCA
>CAUYSK010119793.1:0-11734 GCA_963575035.1 Avahi laniger
CAAAAGCAATGTTATGCAAAAAGAACAAATTGGGAGGCATCAATTTATCAGAATGATTCTTACTGCATTACTCACATGCTTACAGCATCTAGGCTAATCTTGAATATTTCCCTCTGCTTTATCAATTTGAAGAAACTATGAACTCAAATCCATGCATTTTCTTATCCTTAAGAGATAACCACTTGGTTTCCCTGATTTATCAATTCAAATTAATTATTTGAGCTGAGACTTGATAGCCAACAGCATTGCCTCATGGGCCCCATCATTCCACACCTATAAACTTATACTAATGTTATATGAGCTAAGTTTGATTTAATTCAAACTCATTTTATTTCATTGTGAATATTGGTGGCAAGGATGTGCCCACTGACCACAGCCCACCTGAGGTACCAAGATGAGAGTCGTGTACATATAATAAAGGAAAGTTACAACTTTTTTGTCTTTTAGTACCTTTATCTTCCCCTCCTAGATACCTATTGTTAAACAAAAATAAGTTATAAATTATCTTAGGCTTGGAATGATTCTTGCCATATAGTAGGTTGAATTATTAAGTCAGCCATAGTTTATCTTTAGTTTTTATTTTATCAGAAAAAATTCTTCTATGTTGATTTGCTTAAAGGTTAATATTTGAGGGGTAAGTATAGAGAAATTAATAGCTGAAACAGAACTGTATTCTCTACTCCCTCATAATTGCTCCCCAATAATTTGACGATTTCCACATGCAACATAGATGTGTTATTATACAGTTATGTAATATTTCATAATTATTCTAATTTTGATAAATGACATTAACAAAGAAAAATTCATTTCATGCATTTTTCACAATAATACAAATTATTTTAAAAAAGACAATTATAATGTGTAAAGAAAATTCAGCTATGGTGTCAAAGAAACAAGAAAACAAGTAAATAAAACCTGCCTGATCTATGCTAAATTAACGAATTAAAAAAAACGTGACGGACACAAAGCAACCAAAAATATAGATTTGAGCTATAAAAATGAATGGTGTGAAATTATTTGAGATAAAAATTTTTGCTGCGAACGGATTTGATCTAGAAATGTATTTTGATGAAAAAATTTAATTAAAACACCTGAGGGTTTTTGTGTTCTTTTCTTTGTGGATGTATCTGGCTAAGAGAGTTTTAGCTTTTGTATGCTTAAAACTACAAAAGCATTTCGAGATGTGTAATACTTTAAAGTCCTGACCTTGTGGTGTTTGGGAAGTTCTCTCACAGATCTCAGTCAACTTGGCCCTCAGCTGTGAAGATAATTGAGAAAGCTACGCCTAAGATACACAATTTGGTTGGGCGTGACACTTACCTGCTTGATTTGTGGTTACATTTACAGACACATACTGCCGGGCTCCTGGGCTCAAGTCGGACACTCCATTCACTGCCTCAATCTCAAAGGTATAGTTTGTGTGAGCGAGCAGATCCACCATCATGACAGAGGTGTTTTTCAAGCCGCTTTGCCGGGGGAGGTACCTGACATGACCGCCACACTCCTCACACACCCCTGCATGGGAGTTGCACTTCTTGCATGCAATATAATATGACACATCTTTCCTTCCGCCAGTGTCAGCAGGCGGAATCCATTCCAGAAAGACACTAGTTTCATTAACATTGGAGATGGCATTCCGAGGAGCGGAGGGGGGTCCTGGTTTGCAAAGTAAAGTGAGAAAAACATATTTTAAGATGATATTAATTAGGCATCATTTAGCACACCAATCCCTGGTCTGAAGGAAAAGAAAAACAAATTTGCAATTATCTTTCAAATTTGTAATTATCTTTGAAAAAATTTAGTATAGTTTTATAGGGACAATAGTGAGGTTTATACCCTATGAAATAACTTATCTTGGCATTGTTATTATACTAGTTCAGTGAAAGCAGATATTTTGCTCAGGGTATATGTAAATAACTATGGAGCAAACCTATGTAGATACAAATAATGTTTGATAAAGTTATATATTTAAATTTTGAGAGATTAAAGTGAACATTTCCTCATTGATATCTGTGAAGTAAATATGAAGTATCTACTAAGAAATGAGCACAGGTAAACACAGGATTTTTCAGTGTGTCTCTTGACTACAAATTCTGCGGCAAGTAAAAACATCTCTTTAGCTTACTTCAAAATAGATTTTATATCTACGTGACAAAATCACCTACAGAATTTAAAATTCTCTCAGATGTCAAGAAAGCACTAGGCTTTAAGTAGGTGGTCAACATTACAATCTGTAGTAAAACATCTACTATTTGATATTGTTTTATATGAGGGTTCTGTACATTGTGAACTTTACTTGATTGAAAATCTAAAATTTATTTTAAAAATAATCCTCAAAAGCGCTACAATAGGAAGAATGAAAGTGTTCAGATTTTGAAGGATTAGCAGAACAAATTTCAATCTCTAATAACCTACTACAGTAGAGAAAGAAATGATTTAACCCAAATAGTTTCATAGAATCATAACATCTTAAAATATTATTAGTGTAACCTTCCTAACTTCATGAAATATTTCTTAGACACTTTATTTTTTCTGTATATATATTAATGGAAATTGGATGTACTTTTAAAAATATATTTTATATTCAGAATCATCTTCTTTCAATAAGCTGGAATATTGCCATTAAAATTTAAGTAATGAAATCCACACTTAGAATTGCTTGAAAAATTTCTCAGATAAAAAGTAACGGTATCTTCCTTACATATTATTTTAACTATTTCTGAACCTAATAATTAGCATAATAAAGAGAATAAAATTGATTACATAATGTCTACCTCTATAATCGATTCTTAGATATTTAGACTTAAAACTTCAGTCACCAGTTAATATATGATCAGATATTCTCAAAGAGAAAATAGATTTATATTTGTTTCAGAGATAACCTAATATTAATACAACTCTCCCTATAGGGAATAAAGTAAAGTACAATGATAGTTGAATGATACATAAGCATAAATGAAGCTACTAAGGATGATCTAGCTTGTTATCCTAATATGCATTTTCTGTTCTAAATATAAAAATTAACATTAATTTCTACTGAATATTTATTAAGCCAGGACTGTTGGGGAATAATTTTTAAAGTGATAAGAAAGCTACCTAGGATTTAAGATTTAGCTGTACCAAATGTCATTTAAATGAAAGAACCCCCTAACTAAAGAGTTGACATTTTGCCAAAACAATCCCTACCTTGATTATATTTATGGTTGAAACCCATAAATTTGTTCACAACTACAACCTCACACATTTCAAATAAAGTAGTCACTTTTAAGTTGAAATAATTACTTAAGATGGAAATACAAGTATTATTGTTTCCTACAAATTTTAGCTTATTTAAAGTAGTGGAACATTATGAAAGAAAATGGAATTTGAGATCAAAAGTTACAAGCTGAACTTCTGAGAAAAAGATAAAATATAGCTGAAATAAGTCTAGTTTAGAATGATGTCAAACTTCTGTGTTTTTTTTTTCTGCCAACTGAAATATATTTATATTTAGTACTTTTCCGCTAAATCTATAAAAATGCATCAGAATCTGACTTTTCCTTTTCTTATGACTCTTCAGCTAACAACTCCCCAACATTTGGATGAGGACACATACACTTCTAAAGTCAAAATGAAGCCCACACTTCAATGAAACCCTAAAGTAGAGATAAAATGTAGAGGCTCAGGCTAAAATGCATCTAAAATTTGATGTAACGAAATTCCACTACCCTGGTAATAGATATAATATACAAACCAATAGACATAATATACAAACTAGAACTGTGAGAAGAATCCTTGATTTTGGCAGATTCATTAGAATCTTGGGTTTTAATTTTGTTAGATTTTTTTTCTGCAGGTTTATATAATTCTGTTTTCCAGATTAAAAACTATATGTGTTCCAGAAAAAAATATTAAAAAGAATTGAAACCATAAATTCAATTCCAAAGAGCCAAAGGCAAAGTGAAGTTCAAGATATTCATCTGAACATCAATCAAGTCGTAAGGGAATCACAGGCAGTACTTGTGGTACTATGAATGCGACTAAAAACAGACACACACACTCACAGATTACATATTAGAAAGATCTTATATATGAATCCCAATAGTCTTCTTGAGAAATGCATACAAATTAGCATTCATTTCAAACATAATATTAGAAATGCGTACACCTGCAGACAGAAAAATGTAAAGCTTGCCTGTGGGCTTTGGTCCCAAAACAGTGCCAGCAGTCCTTGCCACCAATGCACAGCCTCCTCCAATTTCCAAATCTAACAAATTTACAGAAAGGGAGGCTCACATTTATGCCGAAAAAGAAAGATCATGGCTGGACCATTTAAAGAAAATACTAATTAGAAAATTAATAACATTTACAAGATAATTCAAGACATGGTTTTCTCTCTTTAATTTGCCACTCTATTACCTAGCCAACATTTTCCTTGTAATTTGGAAATCCCTTTGCTCTCGATAATCTAAATAATAGTTTAAATCCACTGCAACTAAAATGTATTACATTCATAGTTTTTATATTCTCCATCCAATTATATCCTCCCTAAAGTGTATATACTAATGTCATTTATTCATTTAAAGAGGAAATGTTTTTCACTAATAATTATCTCATCCATAAAATCATCAATGTTGGGATAAAAAGAATGGTCTTCATTAATGTAAAGTTAATTAATAGCAATTATTTGAGGAATTCTGAAAATATGCTTTGCTGACACTATGAAATTCAGATGAAATTTCAATCTGCAATTATTTGACAGCAAGAAATCTGTACCATCACTTTAAATTTAGAGATGGAAAAGTTTCTGTGAACGTTTTTGAGAGCGATTACAACTTACTGGGACCTAAAACAGTAAAACAAGGCAGATCATGAAAATGCAACATTATGAGGATGGAGGGATTCAGTTTCCTTCCCTTTCATTTTCTGTTTTTGTTTGATTTGCTATAGAGACTTTACTTGTGGACGACTCTGAAAGTACTGTCATCAAGTACACAAATGCATAAATGTTACGTTCCCAGAAATGTATGGAAAACTAGAAAAACAATAGAACCAAAAGCACTGAGAGATGTGTATGCATCACTGCAAATGTTGGAATTGATGTTTACTATTCATCTACTCTAATTATATGATCAGCAAATATGTTACTAATAATACTTAGGACACTATCTAGCAAGAAACATAGCAGCTGCTTGAAAACCCTAGCTAAAAATTGGTTTATATATGATTTGTATGTCTCATTTGCCACCCCCAGTTTTCCATGTTCGTGAAGTGTTTCCTGGCTTGTTTTATAAATGACCTTTTCAGTGACCTTTGCAGCTTAGTGGGGCAAGTTAGAACAAGATGGTGAAGGCGCCATTTGCTGCATAATTACATGATCGCAAACTGGCATAGGAAGAAGAAGAAGAAGAAGAAGAAGGGTTTAATGTGATTAGGGAAGTGGATTTATCAAAGTCATATTTGTCTATCACAAATACTAAAATAAGTCACAAAATACAAGGGAAAATTCTATATCTACATTTCAAGTGCTGAATTTGAAGGCAGGGAAAAATGGATGCTTCTAACAGTGAGTGATAAAAGAGACTCAAACTTTTCAATGCTTACTCAAGGAAATTGAAATTTGGTGGAAACTACATAGAGAAGACCAAACATTATGCCTGTTTTAGGGGGAAATGTTAATAGAATAGAACAGGCTCCATCATGCTGTTTCTACAGACTGGTGAAAGTTAGCATCACCAAATATGCATGGGTTTCCTTACTTGTGCATGCCATTGTGGGTGGATCAGACTCCCTTCTGAAATAATCCTTTTCACAGACACAAGAGGTTGAAGCTTCCTCATGGGTATAACTGTGAGGTGGACATTTGCTGCAGCTCTGGCTGTGAGGTGAGGCTTTGAAGAACCCAGGTCTGCACACTGTCAAAAGAAATAAGAGACTAAGCTTTTCCTGGGAATAGATGCAGTGTTTGTTTTGTGAATAATGTCATTATTTTGACTAGTATACACAAATTACAGATAACACAATCTTTGCAGCAATTTTCAGAATTTTTCATAAGCTTCTGGATCATAAATACCAGGCTATTCATTCAGATCATCGACTATTTACTTAAAGTATTTAAATTAAACATGTATGCAATGTACATATTTTTTAATGATTTTTATGCTACAGGAGCTTATAAGAAATTATATTTATAAGTGGCAAATATTTATGTGTATTTAAAACTAAAGCAGTGCTTTGTGTACAATTTTCACTTATTCTATTATTAATTACTGCAACTATGTTGAAGAAATACAAATCATTCCATATATTCTTAGAATGGTATGATACACAGTAGGTGTTCAAAATTTCGTTATTGAATAAATAAATAAATGTGTAGATGCTAAAAGCTTCACAAATTCTGTTAGATTGGGGAGAATGAATAAACAAACGGGTATATCATCCATATTATATTGATTGGAAGAGTCAGATTTTTGGCATTTGTTTTGCATTTTACTCCATTTTAGAACTTTTCTTTGAGATTCTTATTGATTCAACATTTATTTATTCCAGTATCAGTCATACTTATACTACAGAAATTGTAATGATCTATAAAGGGAAGAAAGTATGTCTTATTCAGTCTTGCATTTACAAAAGTTATGTCAATGTTTGATCAAAATAAGTGTTCAAAAAGTGGTATGAAATGAATGCATGAATGAATGGCATAGCATGAAGATTGTAACTGAACTATTTAGAATCACATAAAAAAATGTTTCCTGATATTTTTGTTAACATTTCTAAGTTGGTGATCAGGTAAGTAAATGCTCATGAAGTAAATAATTTTATTCTGTGGATTTCCTAGACGTTCATTTTATTCTTCTCTGTGGCTAACAAAACCTAACTTTAATATTCCAACTGCTCAGTATGGGCCACTTAAAACCACCAAACTGATAGTTTGAATACTTTTGAGAGCTTACTTTACATAAATTTAATCAACTCTATTTTTTTTTCTATTTTCAAAACTCACTACATATACTGAAGAGTATTTATTCAAGCATCAATGCACATTTACTGAAGCTCAAAGGTGAACTTGTATTTCAATAGAAATTTTTGATAGACGTAATGAGTTGGGGCCAATTTCCATATGCTAGAAGTGATCTCGGCTTTTAGTAATCCAGGCTAAGGCTCTCTGCCATCACCATCAATAATCAGGAATTGGCAAAAATGAGAAGGTACTTTTTTTCAGTAGATCTAATTATAGTGATAGTAAAGCCTTAATGCTCTTATAAATTCTGAGAGAATGTGAAGGTATTTGAAAGATAAGAAGAGCTTTTTGATAGTATTAGGGACATTCCTGTAGTTAAATGATTAGGAGAAGATTTAAAATATTATTTTTTTTATAATAGGATTGTTGTAGCAGCCAATACCACATTTAGCTCAGTTATCCAATTTTTCTTCTTTTATCCTTTTAGTAAAACCATTCTCACTTTAAACGCTGTTTGCTTTCAAAGACATGAAGTGTCAATCCACATGTTCTGAGTACTTGGAAGTCATTTATCATTCATGAAACAAAAGTCGTTTCTTTTCTTTTTAAATGAGTGCCTTTTAAGTCAAATACTCCATATGATATCATATATAACACTGTTTTTCAACTTCCCATGGAAGCTTTGGAAACAGCAAATAATATAAATGTAAGCAAAAAGTAGATAAAACATTCTTAGCAGGTATGGTGGGCCAGAATCTCTGCTTTCACTGGGTTATAGAGGTATAACAAGATACACGGTGGCCTTACCTTTATGAGTCTTAAAGGTATTACATGAATAATTATATATATTATTATGCTACAAAAGAGCATAAGCTATGGTAGTGAACATAGACACTTAATTTAGACTGGAATATCAAAGAAAACTTCCCTTAGGAAGCTGAGTCTCTGCTGTGATTTGAAAGATTAGGAAAATTATCCAATTTGAGTAGGAGTATAGCAGTGCCTTAGAGGGAGAAATCTATTCAAAGGACAGTAAGAGGTGGAGAAAAATATAGGGGGAGAGAGAAAACTAAGGAATTGATCAGGAAGACAGTAGGAGTAACGTGGAGGAGATGAATTTATACAGGGCAGAGGGCACTAGATCACAAAAACCTTGAAGTTTTTATTATTAAGTATTTGGGACTTTATTTTATAAGCAAAGGGAGGTCATCACAAAGTTGTTTCTTTTTTTTTCCTCAGTTTTATTAAGGTATAGTTGTCAAATGAAAATTGTATATATTTACAGATACTGCAAAATTTTAAGCAGGAAAATAAAGAGATCAGAGTGGTGTTTATGAAATCATCCCACAGCAGCATGGGTATAAATGGAAGAGAAAGGACAGCGGCAACTGGTTCTTTTGTTAATATATCATTAGTTCCAAAAGAGACAATGTTTCCTAACAAGACTGGTTCCAATGGTAATAGATAGATAAGAGTAGGTGAATACAAGCAATCAAATAAAGTAAAATCAACTAGATTTCATTATACCTTAATCAGTTAGATAAGTGAATGAGAAAATGTAAGAATGACTCTAAGGTGTTTGTTTTAAACCACACAGATAATACCGATGCCATTTTCTTAAAACTAAGAACACTAGGCATGAAACATGTTGGAGAAGACAATGAGTAATATTTAAGGCAATATTTAACTTGAGGTGACTAAAGAAATACAAATAGATGTTTAAAGACTGTATGATTCAATGTTACCTCCCCAAAATTGCAAACTGTAATTATTTATTGTATTCCAAATCATGACTGTAAATCTCAATGGGGTATACAACCCTGCTAGACAAACTTACTGTCTTTCCCTTAGCTAACTTCATTTCCCAACATCGACATTAATATCTTTCAGCTTCTCCTCTTTCTTCAAACTCTTTACAAGCTCTTTCCTCTGTTATTACCCACTGATGCAACCATTTGTCTTGAGAAAACAGACATCATCAAAGAGGGAAGTTCTCACTTTTCCACCATCAGATCTCCACACCTGTATGTGGTTGCACCCATCCTCTCTACCTTTTTTTCACTGACGATAAAAACATGTCCTGGCTTATATCAAAGAAAAATATGTTTATTTAAATAAGAAACACCCTCTTTGCTCTCTGAGATGAAACATTTAAATGTCTACAATCTTTTTGACATACTCAGAAACGAAGCAAAACAAACTACAAGAAATCTATCAACCTCACTTGATTTCAGTTCTCCCTGTAGCTACCATCGTGTTGTTCCATCTTCAGAGCACAATTTCTTAAATTATTCTTCCATACATGCATCTCCAGTTTCTTGTTCTAAATCACATGATGACACACTTCACATCATTGAAACCTCTCAACGGAAACTACTTTTGTTAAGCTTGCAGGTGCTATACTCACTTCTCAGCAGCATTTGACCATGCTCGCTTTTTGGGACACCAGTTATTTTCATCACAAAATGCTAGCATAGCCCACAAGTTTCCACACAACATTCCAAAAGTCTTCGAATGTGGTTTCCTACCAAGCTCACTGTCTCCATTAACAGCCTACATATAATTCTCTACACTTGAGGAACTCCTCTCCTCTGCCTCTGAACATTGCAGGAAAAATATTCCTGGCAAAAAGACAAGTATAAGTAAATTTATACATACATATTTTTTTTAAAAAACCTTATACTCCATAATAAGAGATTTGAAAGACATCGTGGGTATTTTTATTTATTTATTTTTTGAGTGTGCACTTTCTGTCCAGTGACAAAGCATATTTGGACTGTGGTGAGAAAACAAAAATTGTGTTCTTCGCACCCACGAAGCTACATTGCACTTCATGGGTGAAATAATAAACGACGAATAAACAAGTGATGATCAGTAGAAACAAAATTGACCTTTTACACTTTAACCATGACAATATTTAACAAATAATTATTTAGGTCAGTGGTAAAATTTCTCTAAATTTCAACTCAATATGTTTTATTCAAAAATAAAAGAAGCTTCTGAAGCAAAGTTATTTCACATGCTGCCTGAATAATACCTAAATATTTGGATAACACTACGCAAGTCCACTTAAGTTGAGCAAGGAGTAGATTATGAAAAATGCACCCCATAGTAGCAGGTTTTATGAGACTGTTTGGCAATTCCTTGGAGGGAAAGAAACTACTTTTAATAATTATATCTATATGTGCTTGAAGGCTCATTTTACTTTTAATTTTATTTTTGATGTTCAACTATATGTATTGGAATGATATACTAATACAATGTTAATTTTATAATCAAATATTCAAAATCAAACAGTATGATATAGCCAGAAAAAAAATACTATGTAATCATTTAAAATGATCCTCCTGAAGAATATTTGGCCATGATATAATAAAGTTAATAAAGCAGCATTCAAAACTATAAATATCACAAATATTATAAGATTTTGATTTTACAAATTTTGTAAATACAAAATTTGTTCTATCACCTGGGCTGCAGTTCAGTGGCCCCATCATAGCTCACTGTAATCTCGAACTCTTGGGCTCAAGTGATCATCCTGCTTCAGCCTTGGGAGTAGCTGGGACTATAAGCATGCACCACCAAACCTGGTTATTTATTTATTTATTTTTCACTTTTGTGGAGATGAGGTCTTACTATGTTGCCCAGGCTGGTTTCAAACTCTTGGTCTCAAGCGCTAAGGCTCATTTTAAATGCAACCATGTTTATGGTGCATATGCTAATCTGCAAGATTGCATGTTCTTTCCCTACTCATCCTTTAGATCTTTGAACCATTTATTCAGCATCTGTATCATGTCCGCAATTTTTTGTCATAATTTTATTTATGTGAATTCTAATCCTCTCCCAACTCATGTAAACCTTCTGGAGAATAGAAACTGTCCATTTGATTTTCATCATATGTTGCATAGTTCTTTGTATTAAAGAAATATTCATCCGTATTTACTATTGTAAATAGTATTTTTGTGTCCTTCTCAAGGTCTAAATTACGTAGCAGAAACTTAATAAAAGCTGATTCACCTGAATTATTTAAATATTAAGTCCTGGCAGGTAAAAAATAATATATATTGCAGTTTACACTCACTAGAAGCTTTGTACAACCAACTGAACTCTAGTTTTCATATTTATTATTTCAAGAATAAAGGTGCTAATGATATCTATTAAAATACAGTTTTTAAAACTAAACAGGAAAAGCCTGTCATCAATATTCAAATGAATAAAAATTTTCACTTGTTAAAATTGCAAAAACTTGTATAATCAGATTAGAAATTTTGTAAAGGTTCTCATAATTACCAAAAATTTTTAAACTGACAAATTGGATTGATTTTTTACACTATTTTCAAATAAATTACTTTTAATGTCTCCAATATATCTTACCCTTAAAAAGCCATCAATCTCCTTTTTTTTTTTTTTTTTTTTAGACAGAGTCTCACTGTGTTGCCCGGGCTAGAGTGCTGTGGCATCAGCCTAGCTCACAGCAACCTCAAACTCCTGGGCTCAAGCAATCCTCCTGCCTCAGCCTCCCGAGTAGGTGGGACTACAGGCATGTGCCACCATGCCTGGCTAATTTTTTCTATATATATTTTTAGTTGTTCAATTAATTTCTTTCTATTTTTAGTTAGAGACGGGGTCTTGCTCTTGCTCAGGCTGGTTTCGAACTCCTGAGCTCAAACAATCCGCCCGCCTCGGCCTCCCAGAGAGCTAGGATTACAGGCGTGAGCCACCACGCCCGGCCTAAAAAGCCATCCATCTTGTGATGCCTAAGTATATTCACTTTATAAATCAAAGCCAACACTT